>JADHKO010000241.1:0-44956 GCA_019925425.1 Ophiostoma pallidulum | reverse complement strand
GGGGGGGCAGGGGGGTCTAGAGAGCAGCGAGGAGAGGAGGACAAAACCGTGTAGATGGAACGGGGAGGAGGGGGGAGGGGGAGGGTCGCTACTCCGCCCAAAGGCAAAGAGAGGTCGTCGCCGTGCACGACGAGGGCGACCGGGGGAGGAGAGAAGCGGTCGAGGAGGATGCCCAGCGAGCGAGAGGCATTTGGCGAGAAGGGGAGTCGAGAATGGGTTGTGGTCAAGGCGGGTGGGTGAAGGTACCCGAGGGCGGTGTCTCTGTCCAGACAGAGAAGAGGGAAGAGGACAGGAACAAGACAGAACAAAGAAGAAGGAGGAAAGAAGAAGGATGAGAGGAGAAAGAGGAGATGCGGTCGAGCGCCGCTGTGAGCGCAGTCCGAGGCCGAATAGATGTAGGGGGAGGAAAATAAAACAACCGCAAAGTTGCGGAATGCGCGGCACGGGGAGGCGGAAACCGGCAGGCGCTTACTATCGATACAAAGGCGGGAACCCGAAACTGGGGCCTGATTTGGCGGTGGCGCAGGTGGGCAAGTGCCGGATGATCGGGTGGTATATGTACGCAGTAATAGTAGTGAATTGCACGGAGAGATATGTACCTCTACATGCGCCTAATTCCCACCTAATGACGTCCCATGCTCGCCTGTGACTTGCGGTGTGCTCGGGCCTGGCCCCACTATTTCCAGCGCACCGCGATTCCACGTTCCGGCGTGCCGCGAAGAAGTGCTGCAGAAGGGAGTGCGCTTATGCGCCAAGTGGCACCAGGAACCAAACACGCACGCGGGACACGGCGATCGTGGGATGGGCCATGGGAGACATACGAGTAGTGGCCTTTCTGACTGCGGGAATGGCGGTAAGACGGGCAACGGGGTGAGGCAGGATGCACGTCTTTTGACGTCTTTCGACGAGTCCGAGCACGAGTAGACATCGTTGCCCTCGAGCAGGCAGACCTATCGTACAGTAGGCTGTGCAGAACAGCGTTCCCCGTCATCCCCTCTCGGCACGCGAGCCGTCGGAACGCTCACCATCCTCGCTCGCTGGGCCGGCCCTCAGCTCCTGTCCGTGCCCCCCCCGGGCCTGTTGTTTCCGGCCTAAATGCTACTGTCCTGACCCACGACACGCTCAATGTTTGACCGTGCCTTTTTCCGGCCGCGTGTTGATGCGCGCCGTGTGGGGAGAGGGCCGAGAGGGCGCGCGGCTGTGCTGTTGGCGTTGCTGCCGTCGTCGTCCCCATGGCCGTCCAGAGTCTCGCCGCCGTCGTCTCCGTCGTCCTTGCTGCCGCCATCGCCGCGTCCCTGCCGCCGCCGCTTGGAGACGACCGACTGCGCCGCAATCCGCTTCCGCCGCTTCATCTCTTCGGTGTCGTCGTGCACGGCATTGTCCTTGGTGTCGACCGCCTGCACCGTCACCACGTCCTCCTCGCCGCGCCGGTGCTTGATGGCCATGAGCGTCTCGAGGAACGAGGCCTGCTTCTGCCGCTGCGCCGACGCGCCGTTGCCCACGGGAATCACAAACCCGAGCCGCTTGCGCGCCTTGTTCATCGCTTCGGCGCGCTCCGTGGCCCGCCGGTCGCGCAGCTCGACCGGCGTGCAGGCAATGCGGGCCGACGACGCGCCGACCAGAGCGACGCCCTGCGGGAGGTGGACCGTGCCGGGCAGTGTCGGCGGCAGCGTCGGCGGTCCAGCCGTGGTCGGGCTCCCCCTTTCTTTTCCGTCGTCCTCTGCTACGAACAGCATCTCCGTGCCAATGTTGTCGGCCCACGCACCCTTGAACAGCATCCCCCGGTAGGCAATGATGGGCTCGGCCGCGTGGAGGTCGAGAATCTGGATCTCGGTCGGGTCGGGTTCCTCGGGCGGCGGCGGCAGCAGTGACGGCTGCGGCGTGCTTGTCCCCGGCGGCGCCGCCCCTTGGCCCGCTGTCCGGCCCATGGCCAGCTTCATGGCCTCCTCGTCGCGCTCAAAGTCGTCCAAGTCGTCGTCGTCGCCGCGTGCCAGGCCCTTTGTCGGCTGCGCGTCGTCCATGCTGATCGGGTTCAGCCACGACCGGAAGCCGCCACGCGTGTTGTGGACAACAAAGTCGTCACGCCGTCGGACGAACTCGGGGATCGACAGGTCGAGGGTGAGGAGGTGCGTCTGTCCGGGCGTGTGCTCGAGTTAGTCACCGCAACCCCCCCGCTGCATAGCTGCGTCGCTACGTCGCCGCCGCTGGCCCGCAGGACGGCCTACCTCTGTCTCGGTTGCCGAGTACTCGTACTCCCACTCGGCGTCGTCGCCGCCATCGTCGACCGCCACGGCACTGGCCGGCTCGCGAGCGGGAGACGGCGCGGATGCGTCATCCATGGGGGACGAATTGACTCTGCAGGGCTCGTATTCGCGGTGGATGCATCTGAAATATCGCCGCGTCGTGAAGAGAACGCGTCGGGAGGCTGGGCGTGCAAGGTCCGAGACGAGGAGCGCAGAGTGGCTCGAAGTCGCTCAAAGTGGCCCGGAGAAGCTCGAGATGCCCGGCTGCGAGAGGGAAGGGGCAAGGCAAGGGAGCTCCTTCTCAGCGAAACCTGCTTAGCGGAGAAACCAGGCAGAATCGGGGAGCTTACAGGGTTCTCCTCAGTGGACGTACGGTGGGGCAGCAGCCGTTCGACTAGTGGAGTACGGCAACCGAGGGGCAATAACCCTAGCGTCGGCGTCTGTCTTGCTATCTGCACGGCATATCGCAAAGCGGTTGTACTCCGTATTATCGGAAGCGGTGCTGGCGTCACGAACCGTGAAACGCCCGCATCGGCAGCCTCTATGAGCTGCGGCACATCATGAACATCGCCCGGTGAGCAGAACCAGAGACACATCGTCGGCGTTTCTTCTCGGCAAGTTGCTCTCGCGGCCAGCGTCAAGTGTAGGGAAGCCGTGGGACAGACAGCAGCCCTGGTCAAATTCCGGATGTAGCATGAGGCGCGATCGAACAAGTGAATCCATAAGCAGACAGAAAGTGAGACGTCGAGACAACACAGGAAGCATGGTAGACAGGGAGGACTCTGCTGTTGTCTTGATTTCTTCCGAGCGTTGTAAGAGCATGGCCGCCGTGCCAAGAGGCTTACATAACCACACGTTGTCACATGATGTGGCCTGTTTTCTACATTAGCCAATCAGGGCGCGCCTTTCTGCCGCGCCCTATAGGGCCCACTAGGACCCCTATTTCTTGCATTCGGGTGTCTTCGGGCCTCTGATCCTACTTCTACAGAATACAACAACACCGCGCTTTTGCCTCAGTAACCAGCCATTGCAGCTGACAGTTATGAGCCCGGAATTTCGCATCTACCATCTATTTCACAGACTGAGGCAATTGCCAGCGTTTGACAGATACTAGATTTGACTAGAAACGACCGAAAACTCATTATATAACAGTAAAATTCGACCGAATCTACCGATAACTCCTTAATTTTGAAAAATCCCTTACCTATAACCACCGAAACTATGGAAGTAACGGTTACTATACGCGTTAATAAGCTAGTGTTGAAGGTTATTTAGGTTAGATAGTTACTAGCGATTAAGTCCGTTATAGGCCTTAAATAACGCCGTTACGACCTTTCGGTTTTAAACTATATACGCTTAAAGCGCCACCGGGAGCCTAGATATAAGAAGAAGCCGACGCCGGCCCTTAAAGGTAGGCCGCCGGTTAGGGTAACGCCCGTATTGGTGGTAACCCTAACGGGTAGTAAGACGCCTTTAGCGGACGAAGCTAGCACTTAAACTTTAACCGTAAAGGTGTCGTAAGCCTTCGACGATAAAGCCTTAAAGTCTCCGTCCTTTAACCTAAACGAATACTAGTTTAAACTAAAGCGTTAGGAACGTTAAAAGGCCCTAGACTAGGCCTTTAAAAAGGCCATTATCTCCTTTATGTTTAATCTTATTTAAGAGCAGCTGTATTCGATCCCTAAAACCGACACTACAATCTAGCTAGACTACCTATTTAAGCATTACTCTCTCGACCCCTATTTAGCCTAACGGGACGCTAAAGTGGCCTATAAGAAAGTACTAAACGAATTTAGCCTAAAGAAAATAAAATAGTAACTAGACGACTAGGAAACAGTTGTTGTCAAGGCCGGTTAAAAAAAGGCCTTAAAGGTGGTAAGAGGTAAGTAACTTTTTAACCTAGCCTCCCTACTAGACCGTACTAAACTCACTTATATAAACGTTACAACGGTTAATACTGCCTTTAAGGGAGAGCCGGAGGCTATAAACCCAGTGCAAGCCAACAACTAAAAGGAGAGGGTAATCCACGAAATCCACCAAAAAGAACGGATAACAAAAAAGAGAGGGCCTAAAACTATAAAAGGCTCTACATTTACCACCCTAACGACCGGTAAGCTAAAAGATCAAGGAGGCCAAAGGGGCCAACGAAAAAAAGGCAAAGCCCCGACAACGACCACCACAAAGGCCAACACCGAAAAAAAGTTAAAAAACAAAAGCTTTAACGACGGGCCACTATACGAAAGCTACCACCAACCAAACCATAAGTAAGAGAGTTACTTTAACCTCTTCCCTAAAAAGGCGCCGTAAGGCTTCCCCTAACACTTAGTCCAGTATACTACCCAAGTAACCGGCTACACGCTATCGACTAACCCAAAACTAAAAAAAAGGGTAAAAAAGGCCAAGGCTAACAATTCGACCTAACGGCACGCAAAAGGCTTAAAGGTAACCTTAAAACTAACCCTCCTTAACACATACTCGACACTCCTAAACCGTTACCGGCCAACCGTAACGGACTCAAAGGCCACGGTGCATATCTTCTACGACTCTTACAAATTCAAAAAGTACGTAACAACAAACAACGAATTCGTAAAGGCAAACGGTTCAAAGGTTTAGATCAAAGGTTTTAAGGTAATTAGGTTAAGGCTTAAACTCTTTAAAGACAGGCTAACTACACTAGTAATCAAAAACGTTACCTTTTACCCTAACTTCCCTATTAACGTAGTGTCCTTAACGGTCCTAAAAGAACAAAGGATCTACTAAAATAATAAACCGAACATCTTATACCGCGACACGTATAAAAACGTCGTAATAACCCTCACCACCCACCGTTCGGGCTTAAAACTCCTAAAGCCAAACAAGAAAGTAACCCAAAAAGACCTAAACTTCCGATCAGCTCTCTACGTAACGGGCCCACCACCAAAATCCTAAAAGACTACTAATCTTTAACACCGACGGACTAACCACCTAAGCCCTAAAACCCTCAAACATCTCACAAAATAAGTAATCGGCACCCGCCTAAAAAGCCCTACGATAATATAATACAACGCCTATAGAGTGGCTAAGGCCAAGGCCGTAGTGTCTCACAAAGACCCTAAACGCCAGGATTATCTACAACCGATAAACGAGCTTTACATCGACTAAACCGACTACGAAAAGGATAAATAAGGCTTCTCTAAGGCTATATACGTTACAAACGCCAAATCGGGATATATATTTAATTACTATCACTAAGGTAAGCCGAACGGCTACGATATACTAATAATCCTTTCCGACTTACGCGCCTAAGTAATTATTAAAGCCTTCTAAATCCTAGTGATTAAATCCGATAAGGAGTTTATAAACACTACCGTTACGCGCTAGGTTAAACGTTATAAGGTTAATCTTGAGCCCTTAACAGCCCGTACAACGGCGTAAAACGGCTTAACGGAGCGCTTAAAGGGTAGGATCATATAAACTACCCGTACACTCTAAATTTTAATAAACCTACTAACGAATCTATAACGAAAGGCCTCGTAAGCAACGGTCTACCTTTTAAATAAATCCTTAAAAAAACGGCTCGATTAAATAACGCCGTTTAAGGCCTTATTTAAACGGAAACCGAAGTTACACTACTTAAAAACCTACGGTTATAAAGCTTTTACCCTAATAAAGGACGCCTAGTTATATCGTAACAAACTACAAAAACTAAACCTTAAAACCTATATAAAATATCTAATAAGCTATACATCTACTAACATCTTTAAAATTTAAGTGCCTTCGACTAGTAAAAGGCTTAGTAAAGTACTAGTAATTAAGGATATAACTTTTAATAAAGTAAACTATTATAAAAATAACCCGCTACCGAAGAAACTAGTCCTAATCGTTAAAATAACCTAAAAAGACTTATTAAAAGCTACGAAGTTAAAAGCCACCAACTCCTTAAACGTAACTCACAAACCAAAAACCCAAACACTAAACTAAAAATCGGAAGCCTTAAAGGGTAGGCTAAAAAAGGCTAACACCTAAAAAAAAGACTCAACTCTAAAACTAAAGGCCTAAAAGGCCTAGAATAATAAAGGAAGTAGTATACTAACGCCCTTAAAGTCCCTTATAACCTTAACAACGATCCGTATACTAATAGTAAAAACTACCGTAAGCTAAAACCGACACCAAAAAGGAAGATTTAAGTACTTATATAAAAGGTTAAAGGACCAAGCTACGGTTAAACCTAACCCTACTTTAACCAAAAAGGCTGTCGGGAAAAAAGTCCCGAAAAACCTTAAGGACGCTCTAAAAGACTTTAAGTTCACTATCGTTAATAAGGGCCTAACGCTAGTGTTTTTAAAAGATTTACTTAACGCACTAAAGTCTTAAAAAGAGCTTAAGAACTACCTACTAAAGCTAAAATTTATAAAAGCCTAGACTAATTACCTAGACTCTTACAAGCTTTAAGGTAGTTAGGAAGAAGTAAACCTTTAAAAAGTTCGAAACCACTAGATTCTAAATAATAAATAGGTATACACTTACAAGTCTAATAACGTTAATAAGTTTTTAAACTATAAGGCTAAGTTAGTTATGTACGGTAACTAATAGCTAATAAGCTCATTAAGCATAAGAGCCGAAACGCTATTAAGAGCCGTATTCAAAATAGTAATAACTGTCGTAACCGAATTCGACTTAAAGACTATATAACTAAACGCTGTAAACGCCTTCGTAAACGCCCTTATTAATAAGGTAGTGTTTATAACTATACCGCCGGGTTACTATAAACTAAGGACCGTTCTACGGCTTAGGAAGGCGCTATACGGTTTACGGCGCTCACCTTTATTATAGTAACGCTTCCTTTTAACCTTGTTTACTAAGTAAGGATTTAAACTAGTCCTAAACAAACCCTATATTATAGTAAAGAACGGCTTAATCGTTTTCTTTTACGTAAACGATATAGTGTTAACTTTCGTTAAAGGCTCGACGGCGAAGGTTAAGGTAGTTATCGGCGCCCTTAAGGCCTAAATCTAGTTAAAAGAAATAAACGAAATTAAGTGGTTTTTAAATATACACGTCGTAAAGGATAAAGCTACGAAGCGGCTCTTCCTCTCTTAAAGGGAGTATACACGTAAACTAGCCTAGACCTTTTATTTAAAAGCCTAGCTACGTGGTAAGTTACTAGAAACGCCCTTCGTTACTAACCTGTTATAGTATACGGTAAAATAAGTAAACTTAAAAACCGTACGGCTTTACTTAAAAAAGATAGGTTTAGCGCTCTTTACTAGTATTACTACTAGGCCCGACGTAGCCTTTATAGTAAATAAGTTAACGGCCTATAATAAAAACCTTAACCCGGCCTAATAATTAACCGTTATAAAACTAATCTTTTACCTTTATAGTACCTAGAACTACGGGATCACCTATAAAGGGCAGGCCTTAAACGTTTAAGATTTATCTATTTTAAATAATACTTTTTACGACGATAATTACGACGATCGTTAAAACTTAAACGGTTTTATTATACGGTTATTTAATAGGTTAGTCTATTAAAGGGTTAAAAAGCAGCTTACGGTTATAACGTCGTTTATTAAAACAAAGCTTTTAACCTTATCGAAGGCCGTTAAAGAAGTTATATTTATAAGTAAAGTTATAACCTTTCTAGGCCTACGATTTATAGAAAGGTTTACGATAAAGTACGATAACATTAACACGTTACGGTTAATAAAAAAGGAGAGCCTAAAACTCTAAACAACGCTACGGCACGTAAATATTTATAACCACTAACTACGGTAGGAGTATAAAGATAAACGGGTAGATTTCTAGTGGGTGGTAACTTCTAAAATAGAGGCCGACTGCCTAACTAAGTGCCTCTCCGTTAAAAAGCAACGCCGGGCTTAAGAGTTAATTCGGGTAACGGACCTGATAACGCTATTACCTTTTAAACACTAGGCCTCTAACAGCGAAGAAGGCCTAAAAGAGGTAGCCTAGGAGGATGAATTTGGTGCCCTAGGGCTGGGAGATGACGACGATACGGAGGAAAAGAGGCCTATATAAATCTAGTGATGTTTTTGTCCAGGGAGCCCTTTCGGGCCTCCCTGAGGGGGTGTGTTACATGATGTGGCCTGTTTTCTGCATTGGTCAATCAGGGCGCGCCTTTCTGCCGCGCCCTATAGGGCCCACTAGGACCCCTATTTCTTGCATTCGGGTGTCTTCGGGCCTCTGATCCTACTTCTACAGAATACAACAACACCGCGCTTTTGCCTCAGTAACCAGCCATTGCAGCTGACACACGTGACGGGGAGCTCTAGCTGCAGACCCGGAGGCGCAAAAAAAAGACAACACCCCGCTAAAAAAAACTGCCAATCGCCCGTAAACGACCACCGCGCAGCATTGAGTCACCTTGCGCCCCAGACCCTTGTTGCACGAACCCGAGACATCGTGTACATATACCGGTGTGTCTGTGGCCGTCTGCATACGGTCGAGGTCGTAGGCTCCTCCTTCTTCCGTATTTCGCCCTCCTCCTTCTCCCGCATTCCCCTCGCCTCTCCGCGCCCCCCCCCAACGGCCTCACTTATACGAACCCCTGCCGGTTTCTTTCCGCCCCGGCCGGCCGCGCTCCCCTCTTCGACCGCAGCCATGCCCACGGTCCACCTCCTCGACTACGTGGCAGGCAACGTGCGCAGTCTCGTCAATGCCATTGAGAAGGTCGGCTTCGAGGTCGAATGGATCACCAGCCCAGACCAGGTGCCCAATGCTGAGGTGAGCCAGCCCTGCAGCCCCGTTCTCGTTTTCTTGCCTTTCTCTGCTCTACAATGCTTGTCCTTCTCAGTCCTATCCTTCTTGGATGCCCGCTGACCGCGTCCGCAGAGACTGATCCTCCCCGGCGTCGGCCACTTCGGCCACTGCCTCTCCCAACTGGCTGCCGCCGGCTACCTCCCCGCCATCCGCAAGCACATTGACGACGGCAAGCCGTTTATGGGCATCTGCGTCGGCCTCCAGGCGCTCTTCAAGGGGTCGAGCGAGGATCCGGACTGCCAGGGCCTCGGCGTCATCGATGCTGTGCTCTCCCGCTTCGACGACTCGGACAAGGCCGTCCCGCACATTGGCTGGAACGATGCGAGGTCACAGCCGACAGCAGCCTCCTCATCTGCCTCCTCCTCTTCCTCCTCTCCCTCCTCTCCGATTCCCTTCTACGACCTCCGTGCCTCCTCCAAATACTACTATGTCCACTCCTACAAGCACGCCTACACACCCGGTGAGCTCGAGGCCAGCGGGTGGGCCGTGGCGACGGCGACATACGGAAGCGAGACGTTTGTCGGCGCTGTCGCGCGCCGCAACGTCGTAGCCACCCAGTTCCACCCGGAAAAGAGCGGCGTCGCCGGCCTGCGCATCCTCCGCGCCTTTCTCAACGGCAGCGGCGCCCAGGCCCTGGCGGCCGGGGTCGCCGTGCCGGGCTCCCAGCCGGCTGCCGGGGCCACCGCCGCCGCCACCGCCACTTCTCCTACCCCTGCGGCCCCCGGCCTGACCCGCCGCATCATTGCGTGCCTCGACGTCCGCACCAACGACGCCGGCGACCTCGTCGTCACCAAGGGCGACCAGTACGACGTGCGCGAAAAGTCCGACGCCCGCGGCGTGCGCAACCTGGGCAAGCCCGTCGAGCTGGCCGAGCGGTACTACGCGCAGGGCGCCGACGAGGTCACCTTCCTCAACATCACCAGCTTCCGGGACTGCCCGCTGGCCGACGTGCCCATGCTGGAGATCCTGCGGCTGACGTCCAAGACGGTGTTTGTGCCGCTCACCATCGGCGGCGGCATCCGCGACACGGTCGACACGGACGGCACCAAGGTCTCGGCGCTCGAGATTGCCACCATGTACTTCAAGTCGGGCGCCGACAAGGTGTCCATCGGCTCCGACGCCGTCCTCGCGGCCGAGGCGTACTACAGCGCGGGCCGCACGCTGTCTGGCAACACGGCCATCGAGCAGATCGCAAGCGCCTACGGCAACCAGGCCGTCGTGGTGAGCGTCGACCCCAAGCGCGTGTACGTGGCCCAGGCCGACGACGACGACGACGACGACGACGACGCCGCCGCCGCCGCCACGCGCCACCACACCATCCGCACCGCCGTCCCGGGCCCCCGCGGCGAGGCGTACTGCTGGTATGCGTGCACGATCAAGGGCGGCCGCGAGACGCGGGACCTGGACGTGGTGGAGCTGACGCAGGCGGTCGAGGCCATGGGCGCCGGCGAGATCCTGCTCAACTGCATCGACAAGGACGGCACCAACAGCGGCTACGACCTGGAGCTGATTGAGCAGGTGAAGAAGGCCGTGCGCATCCCCGTGATTGCGTCGAGCGGCGCCGGCTGCCCCGCCCACTTTGAGGAGGTGTTCCGGAAGACGACGACCGACGCGGCACTGGGCGCAGGCATCTTCCACCGCGGCGAGTACACGGTCACACAGGTGAAGGACTACCTGGCAGAGAAGGAGCTGGTCGTGCGGCGGTTCGAGGGCGATCTGTAGCATTTTTTGCTGTGTGTCATGCATTATTTGCATTTGCAGAGCTTAGAAAAGTGCTTAGCTGTCTGGCGACATCACGTCCTGTACCATGGTGTTATAGATTCTGTTACGGAGTACTCAAGGCTGCACTATCGAGTTTGAGGGGACAAGCGAGACAGGTGCTCGGGAAACAGCGTCAACCTTACAGGTCTACAAAACAGTACCGACAGACGAAACACAGAAATAAAAGTAAAGAGACACCCTGCCAAGTAGAAGAAATTTTCGGAATCGCAACCGAATGCACAGACACGAGCCACGATGAAACAAGCATGCAGCCGTAAAGAAGATGATGCACATTCGCATTTGGAGAGATCGTCCATTCTTATTTACACCGCGGAAACGCCGACGAAGGAGGCGGGTGGGGGGAGGGGAAGAAAGGAGAAAATAGAACAAGAAAGGAAAAGAGCATGATCAAAAAAGAAATCAAACAAAAAAAGTCGATCCCATAAAACAACAACGGCGGGCGACGTGACGCCATGCAAAGGCAAAGACGCGGAAAACCAGTGAGCCTCTCGCTGGTTTCGCCCCCCCCCCCCTCGGCTGCTCCCAGCCTTCCTCCATCCGCTACAGCTCCATGCCCATAAAGACCCAGGACGGACTCGTCACGTCCACGCACTCGCCGCCCGTCCACGTGTCCAGCGTGGTCAGCGAGAACCCGGCCCACTGCAGGCCCTTCATCAGCGCCGTCGCCTCGTCCGCCAGGGCGGCGTCGGCCATGGCGTGGCGGTCCATGCAGATGACCAGGTGCGCGCAGCCGAGTGCCGAGTCGGCCAGCTCAATCAGCGCCATGAGCGCCTGCTTGAGGTCGCGGTTCAGCAGGTACGCGTCGAAAAAGGCAAACAGCGAGCGCCCGCCCGCCGGGTCCTCGGCCAGGAAGCCGCGGAAGCTGGCGCAGCCGGCAAAGTCCCACAGCTCGAGCCACGCGGTCGGCGGCGCGTAGGGCGTGAACCCGAACGCGCTGCCGCCGGCGCCGGCAAGGCTGCTTGCGATGGAGCTGCTGCCGGCCGACGACGTGCGGCGGCGCAGGGCGGCGAAGTGGCTGCCCGGCTCGTCGGGCGGCGTAAAAAGCTGGCCGTTGCTGCTCCTGCCGCCGTTCCCGGCCTTCTTGTCGTAGCCGTCGTAGCTGCTGTCGTTGTCGTAAAAAACACTCGTCAGGCTAGAGCCATTACTGGCCATGCTCCTCTCACCAAGAAACACAGTCTTCATGGTCTCACAAAAGAGTCTCTCACACTCTTCCCTGATACGTAGTGTTGCCCCCCCTCGACGGCTGGGTCGAGTGCTGTTGCTGTTGCCGTTGTTGTTGCTGTTGCTGCTGCCACGGTGCGAGCTGCGCTTCTTGGGAAACACAGTCAGCTCGTTCGTGGCAGTTATGGCGGCGAGGGGGGGGCTTGATGGCGGTGAAGGTAGACCTGAGGAAGGGACCTCAGGAATACCACTCTGCCCCTAGACGGCTGTCAGTACATGGCAGCAGAGGCGGGGAAGGGGGAAGAGGGTCTGACGTACCGGTAAGAACGGTAGTGCAGTAGTGGAAGCCCGTCAGCTGAGAGGCAGAGTTGTCAATGACATAGCAGCTGGCAAGGACGTTGGCCTGGCGGACGACGCCCTCGCCATAACTACTACTACTACTTAAATTGGACTGTTTTGTTTGCGCCATGACTGTCGGTTGATGCCAGGGTCGTCGTTTTCTAGAGACGGGGATGCCGGGGCGAGAGGACTGGAGAGTCGGAGGCGGCGGAAGCGAAGCGTAACGGCGAAAGTGAGGCAATTGATTGCGGAGCGAATTGGCGGAGAGACGAGGTCAATAGCCGGAGTGGTGGGAGAGTCTGAGACTTGGTATGAAAGGAGACGGTTTGACGGTGAAGAGTTGCGCGTTGCCTTGGGAGCGTGGTGCTGTGGTTGTTCTTCTTGCTGCGTGTAGTTCGGTTCTCGGTTGATGGTGATGTTTGCTGAGAGATGGATTGGGAGAGCGGCGAAGAAACCGAGAGAAAACCTGAATTGTGTGCAGAGGGGGAAAAGCGGGCCATTAGAAATAGGGTTCTTGGCTCTCATTGGCCCACAGGCCAGCGCTAGATTCGGTGGATCACGTGGGTGGAATGGGCCGCTTACGGGGCTCGGATTGGCCAAAACGGCGGAGGAGGCTTCACCACGAAAGCCGACAGTCCGAACGGACGGGGAATACGGTTGCATTGGCTCCTTTCCCATCTTTTCGACAGGCATGTCCCTATGGTGATGTGGCTCTCCAATGGAAGAGATACCTGGCCCCAGCGCGCAGCGGTGAGGCGTGTGGGATCGCCGATGCCACTCGCAGATGTTCGCCAGTCGCGGCCAGGACGGCCGCCGCTAGTAGCCGCTGGCCTTCGACCTTGTTGTCTTTACGACCTGCGTCCAAGTGCTGTGGTTTCCCTGTCTGTATCCCGAGCACGGCAGCCGCCCCGGAGGCTTCGGCTGCGTGACTGCATGACTGCATGTCGACACACATGCCCTTAGACCCTGCCGTAGACCCTGGCTGTCAGCGTCCAGCCCTTATGCCGGATGTATCGCTCGAACGGTTTCCTGCCAAGCCGAATGGCGTTTCAAGTCTCTGGCGCTGCTTTGTCCTCCTTTGTCCGCTTCACCGCCCGGCTCCCACCCACGTCATAATGCGTGACGGCGTTTGCGCTGCGTGCAACCCCTCTTCTCTACCCCTTATCGATAAGAATTTTATAGAAGGTCCTCAGTACCTGCACTACCGTGCTATGAGTAGCTCTCACGACGTATACAGTACATAAAGTCCCGCTTTCGTCGTCACGCGTCCCACATCCCGCTCTTCCTCCGCTCGCATCCACCATGACTCCACTCGCCCACTGCGAACGCTCGCCGTCCAGGCTGTCTGGTGACTGACAACCGCTTTGAGCGCCATCCTCGCCTCATAACTGGCTCGCATTGTTTTGTCTGGCCGTTCTCTGCTCTCCGTCTGCGGCCCACGGGCTCTGCCAAGGGTGTCACCGGCGGCGTTACAGGTGCAAAGCCCACTTTGGGCGGCAAAACCCATTTCCACCCGAAGAACTTTGAGCATCGAACAGCAAACATCAACCACCGAGATATCGACATCCACCCCTCCATGCTCGTACTTCCTAGGACTTCTCGCTTCTTCCTTCCCCATCTCCCTTCATACTTCTCCCTTGTATGATGCCATCCCATGCTCTTGTGCCACCTGCGACTCCGGCCCCTCCGAAGACATCCTCTAAGCATGCCCTAGGGTGGTCGCGCTGAGATGGTCCCTCACGCGCCACTCTTCTGATCTTTATTTGTCGGACGCCATAGCCCTTTTCTTCCTTGGCTGCATTTCTCGCCATTTGGTTGCTTTCTGTTCGGGGGGCTTACTCGAGGCCCCGTCTCTGCACCCGATCCCAAATATCAGAGCCGCTGGTTTCCTTTCTCCTCCGTCTTCATAGAACCCAAGCATTGTCTTTTCTTTGTTTCCAGAACTATCTCCCCGACAGCCCCGTCCTCAGACAACACCCCTCTGGCCGGTTCAACACCACTGCCGCCTGTTCGTCGTGGCCATGTTCCTGTTCAGCCCGTCCGATGGATCGCGGCCGCACGCCACGTTCCTCCTTCCGTCGTTTCCAAACCCTTTCAGGGGCCGTAAAGCGGCAGCAGCAGCGGCTGCGGCTGCAGAGGCGGCGGCCGCTTCAGCGCCCGTGGAGCCGACCCCGTTGCCGGGCGCGTCTGCCGCCCCTCGAAACGGCATCGCCGCGGCCACGTTCTGCTCCCAAGGCAGCACCAGCCGTACGCCCAGTGGTGGCAGCGAGCAGAGCCAGCCATACTCTTATCGCAGCTCTGTTGCGTCGGCATCTTCGGCGGTGACGTCGGCCAGCACCCAAACCATGACCCCGCCGCCCCTTTCGACGTCCCCGAGCTCGACAATCTCGACGTTGCCTGGCAGCCTTCCCGCAAGCCCTGTCGCCGTGAACGCGGCACCCTTCCCGGTGTTTGGAAGCGTCGACTATGGCGCACGCCCCCGCTACAGCGGCGACCTGCACCAGATAGCGTTTGCAACAGCAGCGACTGCTGAGCCGATAGAGCTCGCCGATTACCGCTTTAGCGAGGTGGGCGATCCGCTTGACGCGACGGCGCCAAAGACGGGACCCTTGCCGGTGTCCCCGGCCGCGAGGCGCGCGGCTGTGCCACGCACTGCCGCTTTTTCTTCTCCGCCCGCCCCCGAGCGCCCGCGCCATCTCAAGCGCGTGCTCCCCAGCACGCTGCGCTGTCGGCGGTGCTCGGCCGACATCGCGTTCGCCGCCCAGATCGTCTCCAAGGGCTTCACGGGCCGCCACGGCCGCGCCTTCTTGGTGTCTCCGCCGGCCACGTGTGCCGACCACCTGTTTGTGCCCGAGACAACCCAGGTGCCGTCTCTGGCCACGTACGCCGCCACCATCAAGCATCTGCGGGAGCACCACAACCTCACCAACATCTCCGTCGGCCGCGCCGAGAACCGCCACCTGGTGACGGGCGCCCACGTCGTTGCCGACATCTCGTGCACCGCCTGCCAGACCCGGCTCGGCTGGAAGTACGTGGACGCGCGCGACGTGACGCAGCGCTACAAAATCGGCAAGTTCATTCTCGAGAAGGCGCGCATCTCGACGTTCCACGGCTGGGAGGACGCAGAGGACGAGTACGACGCGGACGGCCGGGTCTGGGGAGCCATGAACGCCTGCGGCCGCGGCAGCGACGCGGCCGTGGCCGACCCCGTGGGCACGGTGCGGAGCTTGATGGCGGTAAAACGCAGCAGGCCGGCCACGGCCACCAGCGAGGAAGACGAGGGCGCGAGCACGCGCGCGGCGGACAGCGACAGTCGTGGCGACGGCAACAGCGTCAAATCCGGCGAGGAGGGGCGGGGCACGTCGGCCACCGGCACCGCGGGCGCCCGGAATCCTGCCGCGATCGAGTTCGACTCGGAGGACGAAGACGAGTGCGAAGACATTTTTGCGGGCACCTGGGATGCGGAGGTTGTCGCGAAGCGGCGGGCGGAGAAGGCGGCCGTGTCAGCGTCCCGGTAATCTCGTCTTTGCAACCTCGGTTGGTTGCTTTTTTCTCGGTTTCTTTGTGGTTGTTTTCAACGCTTTTCGCTTTTCGAGGACAACTCCATGTCCTAACCTTAATACCCCTGATACCCATTCGTTTCCTTCCCCCATCCATTTTGATGCTTGGCAAGACTTGAACACAAGCTGGATATTACTCTGCCAGACATCTTATTTTCTTTTTGCGTCCACCGAACACGTACCCGACTGTTGGCTCTTTCGGAATCATTGTTTCTTACATCGCACACCCATCCTCTTCAGACAGTTAACTGCATAGCTTTGGCACGCGAGGGATAAATATAATTGCACTCGATTTAATATATATAAGTTGGCAAAAACACCACACAAAGAAATTGGAATAGTCCTGGTGGAGCTCACAACAGGAACAGAGCGAGCAAACAGTAATGCCGAGTGACCACGGTTACCGTGGCCAACAGCCAATGCGACAACCCGGCGAGCGCATCTACACGGCCGGCTCGACAGCAACGTAGTGCAGGTACGCGCCCAGCAGCTTGATGCCCTCAATGTAGTTCTTCTTGTCCAGCTTCTCGTTGATCGAGTGTGCGCCGTCCGTCGAGCTGCCCATCGGCAGCAGCAGCACGTTCTTGCCCGTCGCCTGCTCAAACGTGAGCGTCACGGGGATGCTGCCGCCCTCGCGCGTGAAGTCGGGCTCCACGCCCCACACGCGCTCGACCGCCTTGGCGGCGGCCGTGAAGTTCCAGTGCTTGGGGCTCGCCACCCACCAGTTGCCCGTGTGCTGCGCATAGACCTTGAGCGTGTTCTTGCTGCCCAGCTTGGCAAACTGCTCCTCCACGTACTTGTACACGAGCGCGTTGGTCTTGTCGATCTCCATGTTGGGCACGGTGCGGATGGAGAACTTGCCAATGACCTTGGCGGGGATCACCGTCTTGGCGCCCGGTGCCGAGAAGGCGCCCTCGACGCCGTGGATCGACAGCGACGGGTAGCGCCAGCGCGCCATCAGCGTCGACTTCTTGTCCTCGAACACGGTCGTCTTGCTGCCCAGCGACTCGTGCAGCGTCTCCATCGTGAAGGAGATGTTGTCGTACAGCGACGCCTCCTCCGCCGTCACAGGCGCCACCTGCTCGGCAATGCCCGGGATCTGGATCTTGCCGTCCGTGTCCACGAGCGTCGCCAGCACGCGCGTCAGGTCCGTCATGGGCTCCTGCGCCGTGCCGCCGAACACGCCGCTGTGCAGGTCCTGCCCCGGGCCCGACACCTCGACCGAGTAGTAGTTGCAGCCGCGCAGGCCGTACGTCAGGCACGGCTTCTCCGTGCCGAGCCAGTAGTTGTCCGAGATGCAGACGGCGTCGGCGTCCGCAAAGAACTTCTTGGCCTCCGCCTCGATCAGGTCGTCCAGGCCCTCGGACCCGTACTCCTCCATGCCCTCAAAGCACATCAGCAGGTTGACGGGGAAATCAACGCCCGCCTTCTGGTGGGCCTCGATGGCGTTGAGCCAGCCCAGCACGGGGCCCTTGTCGTCGGTGGAGCCGCGGCCCAGCATGCGGCCCTTCTCGTCGACGGTCAGCTTGAACGGCTCCGTGTTCCAGCCGTCGGACAGCTCGGCGGGCTGCACGTCGTAGTGGCCGTACACAAGAATGGTGCGCTTGCCGGCATCGCGGCCGTAGCGGGCAAGCACAACGGGCGGCAGGTCGAGCTCCGGATTGTCGGGCTGCTTGCCGAGCGGGCGCAGCTCGACCTCAGCGCCGAGGGCCTTGAGCTCCTTCTCGAGGAAGTGGGCCATGCGTACGACATCCGGGCGGCGGGTGGCGTCCGAGGACACAGAGGGAATGGCGACGGCCTGACCGAGACGCTCGATGAAGTGGTCGGACAGGTCGTCGACCTGCTTGAAGAAGCCGTCGAGCTGGGGTGCCATGATGCGGGCTTGGTGCGAGCGGATGGAGTCGGTAAGGTAGGGACGGCGGAGGAGGGCAGCGTGGTGACTGTGGTGGAAGGGGGGGATGCCAAAGCGAGACGCGGACGGTCGATGAAAGACGGTGTTGTCGAGGGTCGCGTAAGCTGTGCGTGTTGTGAGGGTTTTGTGACTCACGTGGAAGCGAGACGCAGACGAGGCAACGCAACGGATGCTGCTGGGAATATTCGTCGGTACGTGGCAAGAGCGAGGTTGCGGTAGCGGCAACCGATGGGGAAGGTGTGACTGGATCGATCGGGAAGGTGGCAGGAGCGAAAGAGCTAGGCGGGGCATGCCGATGTAGTTATAGAGGCAGGAGGAGGTGTGTGAAGGCAGGGCGATCATGCTGTTCGGGCGGAACTGCATTTTGCTGGCCAGAGATTGGCAGGAGCAAAGGCCGCTGCCAGCCGGTCGAGCCTACCCCGCCATGGCCGCAGAAGCACCGAGACGGCAGGTGCCCGGTGGCTTGTGCTAACCAAACTTATGTAATCCGAATTTGCTGGGTCTCTCGGCGTGGAGACTCGTCACATCTCTCTTCCGCAGCGCTTTTCCATCTTCACGCCTCAAGACACGAAACGCAAAACACAAAACACAAACATGGCGCCACGACCGGGGCTCAAGCTCGTTCCGACGATTTCCCAGGTGATCCCTGGCGCCTACGTCCACATTGTCCTCAAGCAGGACCAGCCCACCGGCCGCACCGTCCACGGCATCGTCCAGAATGTCCTGACCCGCGGAAACCACCCCCGTGGCATCAAGGTGCGGCTCAGCGACGGGCGGGTTGGCCGTGTGCAGATGATGGGCGGCGGCAGCGGTGCGGACGCAGCTGCAGCTTCCACCCCGGCAGCGTCGCCTTTTGCGGCACAGAGGTTTCCTCAAGGCTTTCCGGCCAGCGCCGATCACGACGACGGCCCTCGGGATCAGCTGGGTCTCGACGCCTTCATTAAGCCGGCTAAGAAGCAGCAACGGAAGCGGGGCAGCAACAGCAGGGACCGCAGAAATCCAGCTGCCCAGTCTGTGGGTGCAGCAGATAGAAACCCACCGCCGGAGACGACGGCAACCTGCCCGGTCTGCGGAGACTTTACGGGGGACGCGGCCGCTGTCTCGCACCATGTGGCCAGCCACTTCGATGCATAGGACAATCGACGACAGCACACGACAGCCTCTGTGCTCGGTGGACTAAAACGATCAATCAAGCCAGCTGCACGGAAAGGACGACCTCCTGTTCCGGTATTCATTACGGATCAGGGCATTGACTTCGTTCCATTGTCTTTGGTCTATGTCTCTATGTCTTATGCTTCTATGCTTCCATGCTTCTATGCCTCTATGACTCTGCTGTCCGGCCCAATCGCTGCTCGGAATGCCTCGCAAAGGAACATACACGAAAAAGGTCTGCAGCAACTACGAGTCGAAAAGCGCACCGTACGCGGCCACTCCGCGGCTCTCAAGCCCATACACGACTTTCTGGGTTACTTTTTGGTTCGAGATGATGACGACTGCTTCACACGGGCCCTGAGTCTTTTTCGGCCTGACATTGTCGCCGTTCGATGAACGCTCCTGCTGAGGCCCAGTTGTCGCCGCCCTGGATGCCTCCCATACGCCGTACGCTATAGCGACCAGGTCGGGGCGTCCCTCTTTCTTGGTGTCAATGATGATCGCGTCAGGGTCAGATGCGTAGACAGCATCGACGACGCCCTGGCCAAAGGTCTTGAGCGGGCTAGGCGCAGACCAGATGATGCGGACCGGGTGGTCGGGCTTCTCGACAAAGAGTGACAGGCAGGGCGCGATGCCGGACCCCGTGGCTATGACGATGACGGGCTCAAACATGCCGGCTACCCGCAGCACGCCATACTGTGGGACGCCGCGGGTGTAGAGTCTCGTGGGCGGGTTGCGGATGATCTTCTTGGTCCAGTCCCCGGCGTTTGAGATGATGACTGAGAATCCCGTCTTGTTGCCGGACGACGCCTCGCCAGTTTCGAGATCGACAACAGTCGTCGACGACGCCGGGACCCAGCCGGGGATCGTGGCGAAGGCGTGTGTCTCTTTCAGGGGCGCATCGGACAGGCGGACAGCCTGGCCATAGTGTGCGTTGCGGTAGCGGAAGTTGAGCTTGATGCAGTGGTCCGAGAGACACTCGGCCTCGACGTCCCGCAGCCGCAGGCGCGTCCAGGGGTAGACGACCAGACCTGTGATGCACAGCAGCATCCAGAACGTCGGGTTGGTGGCCAGAACAGTGCCGTAGCGGCTGTGGGACGTGGCTGACAGGCTGGCGGTGACCAGCAGGACCTGGAGCCAGAACAAGACGACGACAGACCATCCGAGGAAGCGGTGGACGCACTCGAACCAGTTGTGGGCGACGACGCGGCAGCGAGGGTGGGCAAAGGTCAGAATGGCGGCGAGCAGGGCGATGATGCCGTAGCTGACGACGAACGTCAGCGTCTTGATGGTCGAGAGGCGGCCCGCCGGAGCAGCGCCTGGGCCACTGTCGCTGCTGCTGTACTTGTACTCGCGCGACAGCAGCACCAAGAAGACAAGGTACCAGAGCGTGGCGGCGACGGCGCAGCCGCTGTGGACGCCGCCATAGGAGTAGACCTTGGCGAGCAGCCGACGGATGGCGAGCGGCACGCGGCGACGCTGGGCCGGAGACGTGGTGACAATGACGAGGAACATGGCGTTGACGACGTGCTCGTTGCGGACGGCGAGGGCGGCGAGCAGGTTGGCGGCCACGGCGGTGGAGGCGCCGTGGTAGGACAGGCCGGCGCTGGCGGTCCCCGCGCCTGCCAGCGCGCGGGCGCCTAGGGCGGCGAGCACGACGACATTGGCGACAAAGGCCAGCGTGAAGATGCGGCGATAGACAGAGCCGAAGTTCCAGCGGAGGTAGCGGTAGAGGCGGCTGCCCCGTTTGGGCGGCAGGTCTCGTCGCGCATCACAGTGTGGCTGGGCGGGCTGGCTGCTCTGCGTGTTGGACAGACAGCATTCTTCCAGGGTGCACATGCCGTGGTCCTTGTCAGCGGATGAGGAGCATGCTGCGGGCGGCCGTGTGACGTGCACGTCCTGGGTGGTGACACTGGTGGTGTTCATGTTGTGCCCAGGGCAGGAAGAGAGACAGAGAAATATAGGGAAAAAAGGTAGAACAGGTATAGAGAAGGAGGGTATGCTCTCGAGGCTCTGGTGAAGATGTCACCTGCTTCCCCTTTTCTGCCTGTCCATCTCGGCAGGTAGGAGGCCGGATGGCTGGTGGTTATATGTCGAAGCCATGCACGGAGGCTGTGTTAATGATTCATGCCCTTCTGTGAAGCCCCTTTGGGCCAGCCACACGGCCACCGTCGAACCGGCAGTCAACGGTTTGTTTCGCATAGTTTTGCGGCCGTGGCTTCTGCGGCCGAGCTGTCTATCCGGCCCCTCGTGGAAGTCCGGGCGGGGCGTGCGTACAAAGCAGGAAGGAGGGAGCTTCCGTTTCGCATCTCCAATCTTCCTCTGCGTTTTCTCTTACTCGTACAGAGATATTGCCCCCCACGCACTGGTGGTCGAGTGTTTCTTCGCGCCGACGCCATCGCGCGCAGACGAGAACGATCACGAAGCAGCTGAAGTCTCGTAGCTACCCTCTAGTGGCTGGTTGACGCCCACCAAAATCTGCCGTGTCCTTGACGTTCGGGCCTCGAGTATTGTGGCGTGGTTCGTTCTCTTCTCCGACAATACGACGCCCTCCCAGGCCTGGCCGAACACAATACGGTCCGCGGTTCCTTATCCGCCTGCGTCGACCCTGCAGATCCGTCGAGTGGGGGGGCGAGGAGGCTGTGACGTCGTTATCGCTGCGGTCGCCGTCGTTCTCGCATCCTCCCGTGCCCACCTTCCAGAAACAGTCCCTGGTCGCGAACCATTGGGCGACATGTTCAGGATGGTCGAGGCCTCTGTTCCTGGCGGCTAGGCCGAGTCCTCTGTTCTTTGCCATGTCAGTGGCAAACGCTGGAATTTCTAGTGCAGAGGACTAGGATCTGGGCAGCTTGCTGCTCGAAACCGCCCTAGAGTAAAAAAAGCATTCATCGGGGCGGCCGGGCCGTCCGATGTGAATACGATGCTGCTGAGTATGTCGGCTGGGACAGACAAAGAGACGAGGTCTCTCCTCACCAAGCGGCGGCATGTCACCAAGCATGTGGCGCTGGTTTGCCAAAAATAGGCAAGTATCTCCCGAGATCTGTAACTGTAATTAGCCGCTGCAACGTGTACTAGACTGGCCTCTCTAACCCGTTCAGGCCCCTTTTCTTTGTTTGTTTGTACTCGTATGCTGGCTTTCGCCTCTCCTACGCCGCCTCTCCCACGTTGCCAGGAGACCTGCGTTACTGGCCTATCCGTTACTGACGTCTCAACGTGTTTTTCTCCAACAGGCTGCATCTCCTGCATCTCCTGCTTCTCCTGCATCCCCGTCTTTATCGCTTTCCCCCACGCGATCGCTATCATGACTATGGCACTTTCGACAGGCTGCCTTCTTCTTCTAGATGATTTCACTTGGAGGTTTATCTAGGTCTAGCTTAACCCCTCTAATCTATGAACAGAGTGGGCGTCTCTGAAAGATATAACAATGACTTTATGCGCCGCCTGCCTGTTTAGGTATTTTGGGCTGTCCTCCTGTTACTGATAAACCACTTCTTTTCTGGTATCACTTATATCTTCCTATCTCAACCTCCCGAAGACTCGCTCATACACCCGTCATTCTGTTATCATTCGCGACGCCCATCGGCCACCTCGGAGCACAAGCCGCAACGCTCCCGCCGCCACGGCCGCAGCCACAGGCGCCACAGGCACCACAGAAGCGGCTATGGCTCCAGCTGCCATGACGATATCTAGTGGCGGTGCACAAGGGCAATGTGCGGCCAGCCACCGGGGGCTACCACAGCGGCCGCCCTGGCGAAGATCGCTGACACGCACACGCCAATTTCGCGACGGCAGTCACTGCCTCCGCAGCCCCCGGCCCGGTCATCCAGAGAGAGGATCCTGATGATATGAAGTGCTCCGGTGCCCCCGGTGCCCAGGAGAACCCGCCGGCGCGCTCTCGTTGATGGCCGGCGGCAAACACGTGACCGCGCAGGAGCAGCCGGAGCAGCCAGGCGGCTGCCGGCCCCAGCCGAGGAGATCTTCTGGGCGCAGTGGACCCTCATGAAGTTGGCGGAACAGAGCGTCCTACGCGGGCACGTTGGCATCGTCACGGACGGGCCTTTCAGGCGCATATTTTGTTGATTTTCCCCCAAGCGCGCCCCACCCATTTTTCCAAGGTGCCAAGCGCGGGCACTAGGGATCTTCGCGGAGATGCAACGGGTCGCTCCTTCTGTCGCGTGCGTCTTCGGTATATGAATCGCGATCGCCATGTCTGTACTCCGTAGACGACCTTTGCATTATTGCAGAAACGCAGCCCGGCGTCAAAGAACGGAAAAGAAGAGAAGAACGGCCTCGTATATGTAAACCGGCAGCTTCAGCACACCTCCTCACGGCCGAAAGAGCTCGCGAGCCGTCCGTCCGCGTCTTTTAGCAGCTCTCCGAATTGCCGAGTTTCGTCCATTACCTAAACATCGGGACAACGGAAGGAAAGACCGCTTACGCGCATCAAATCCCGATCTCGTTCTCAACCTCTTCCCCCTCTTCCTCTCTCCTCTCCTCTCTCCTCTTGCTCTCAAATCTCAGCCTCGTTCCCCTTTCCTTTGATCAACAGCCGCATTGACAAACAGCGTGCGCCCTCCCTCCACAAGGACGTCAGCCTCCGTCTCGCGATTTGTCCAGGTTTGGTCCCGGACTTCCTCGACGCCGCTCGAACGCGCCAGTTTGGCCCAGCGGGAGGAGATAGTTGAGGACGTCGGTTTACACGAACTTGCTTCGACGGACGGTCCTGGAAGAAGGCGCCGGCAATGGACAGAGAATGTACGGACTTTTGCTGGAGCGGACGAGAGAGGAGGCCCCCCCCGGTGAACGGTGTGACGGCTTGCTAATCGACATTGGGATGGAGCAGAAGCAGCGGAACGGCCACCGACGATAGAGCAGAGCGTGCCTTTTTTTGACACGGCCCTGTGTTTTGGACATTGTGGAAGCCGAGTGCACCGCCGCCATGGCAACGCCCGGTCGTAGCCTCTTCTCGGCCACGGCCTGGCAGTTCAGCATCGACAAGTACGTCAATCCGTTCATCCCGCCCTCGGTCGTGCCGCATCTGCCGCACCCCGTCGCCCACTTCTTCGGCCACCGCACCGCGCCGCCCCGCCGCTTGGGCAACTTGATCGTCATCGCCTGGGCGTTCATCGGCGTCTTCTGCGGCGTCAGCGTCGTCAACCTCGCCGTGGCGCACATTCCGCAGTTCCGCGTCCAAGATGGCACCACGGCGATCACCGTCGGCAGCTTCGGCGCCACCGCCGTGCTCGAGTTCTACGCCATCGAGTCGCCGCTCGCCCAGCCGCGCAGCTCCGTGCTCGGCCAGATCCTCTCGTCGCTGACGGGCGTGGCCGTCGCCAAGCTGTTCGCCCTCGCCGGCCCGGCACGCTTCGAGACGCTGCGCTGGCTCGCGGCATCGCTGGCCTGTGCGGCGGCCACGGCCATCATGGCGCTGACGGGCACGGTGCACCCGCCGGCCGGCGCCACCGCACTGATCGCCGTCACGGACGTGCATCTCAACGAGGCCGGCTGGTACTTGGTGCCGGCCGTCTGTGTCGGCTGCATATTGATGCAATGCGTCGCCCTCCTCATAAACAACATCCAGCGCCGGTTCCCCATCTACTGGTGGTCGCCCGAGGAGGTCGGACAGTTCTGGCGCAAGCGATGGCGGCGGAGACGGCGGCGGCCGTCTGGTGGAGCGGACGGTGGGGAGAAGGGTGCTGAGCCTGATGGGATTCCAGGCGGGGAGCCCGGGGCTCCCAGGCGCCAGTCGCAGTCGCGGATCGACGAAGACCGCACAGTCGCCGAAGACAGCGGAGACGACGCGAGTGCCGACCCCGAGAGCTTGCAGGTGTCGTTTACGCGGACGCGCTCCCTGGCGCAGCCGGGAGACGCCAGTGGCCACGAACCCCTGAAACTAATCATCACAAAGTATGCCGTCGTAGTCCCGGACTCCGTGTCCCTGCGGCCCGAAGAGCGGCTGGTCTTGGAAGCGCTGAGTGAGCGGCTATGATGGCTGGGTGCATAATACGGAGTTATACCGTTCGGTAGCGGCTGGATAGAAAACATCCTGGTAATAACTATTGGAACGGGTGTTGTGGCTGTATCTCTGCACGAGTACGCCATGTACGATAGAGATGCGAGGATCTATTGAACATTTCAAAACACAGTACTATCCTCGCCTGCTGTGGTATCACTCATACTCATGGCAGCCCATTCGACAAGCCGAAGCTCCATCTTGTCCGTTCTGCGCCCCAACAACCATTCATTCGTCTTTTATCATTATGTCGTGCGGAAACGACCACCCGGCAATGCTGCCTGAGCATCCGTCTCTGGCCCCCCCCCCTTGTTGTTTTTGTTGCTTTTCTTCCCCTTCTTCTTTGTTTGTCTTTGCATTCCCATTCCTTGATCAAGCTGACGCCACCGACGTGCCATCCGGGTTGCGCTTGTCGAGCGGGATGGGCGCGTTGAACTTAGCCGCGCGGCGGCGATCCAGATAGCCCGTGCGGCGCCTGCGCATGTAGACGAGCACGGCCAGCACGCCGATGGCAATGGCGCCGATAATGGAGCCAACGGCAATGCCGGCCTTGGCGCCCGCCGACAGGCCGGACGAGGACTTGGACGAGGTCTCCGAGTCGGAGGTGGACGCCGCCGTGGTCTCAGCCGACGACGCCCCTGTGGTGGTCGCCGAGCCGGTGCCGGTTCCGGTGCTAGCCGCCGTCGTGGCCGCCGTGCCGGTCGCCGAGGACGTCGAGGAGGAGTCGCTGTCAAAGTCAGAGGCCGTCACGTTGAAGCACGGGATCTGGCCTTCGAAGTCGGCATCTTCCACAAAGGTCTAGACGGGGGGGGGGGGGGGGGGGGGGTTAGTAAGGACTTTGCGGATGACAGCTTCCTTCTCCCCGACCCCTTACGACTTACAATGTCGGCGCACGCGTAAAACGTCTCGTTCTGGTTGTTGTTCTCGCCCTCGTACACGGCCCAGTACTGCATCTGGATGGTGGCATTGGTGCCGGCTGTGACACCGTCGGGAACGTCGTCGATCTTGTAGCACTGGTGGCCGGGGGCGACCTCGGTGATGTTGTTGACGACCTGCTCGGTGAAGTCAGACTGGCGGGTGGGATCTGCGCAAAGACAGGTCAGTAGGTCAGTACAAGTTTGTGCCGATGCCTGACAACCTAGCCACACTTCCCGGCGCTCGCACATACCGTTGCCAAAGGCAATATAAAAGGCAACTTTGTAGGCCTCGTCGGCAATCGACAGAGCAACGGATCCCTGGGCTGGTTTCAGTGTTAGAAGCACATCCGCACGTCTCTTCTTGTGTCGGGGTTATCAGCAGTTTCGACCTACAAATGGGGAACGTTGTGCGGTTGACTACACCATCTGAGCTGCCACAGGGACCGGTGTTATCAAAGGCGGCGTTCCAGTTGCGGTCGTCCGGCCACAAGAAGGCAACGGGGCCCATAATCGAGCCCTCGGTGTCGTCACCATGTGCGGCATTGGAAACGCCGACCAGCGCACAGGCGGCAGCTGCCGTAAGGAGTGAAGAGAAACGCATGGTTTCTGCTTGTCGGACCGTGAGAAAAAATAGGGGAGGGACGAGAGGAGAGAAGTAGGGGAGACGAGGGAGGAGGGGGGAAAGCAGATGGACTTGGCACTTTGGGAATGATTCACAGCCGAGAAAAGCAAGATGCAGAGCAATAAGGGTCTGTCTGCTTAAGGATTCTGCGGGCCGAGATATCAACGTTATATAGAGAACTGAAGAGAAGGACAGAGACGGGGTGCCAAGAAAGCTTCGTGCAATGCGGAAGGCTGGCAATGTGCAGCGAAAAGGTACGATGGGGCAAAGGCACGGGACAAGAAACAAAAAAAAAAGATTCGGAACGAAAAGAACACAGCACGCAAGTGGTTTGGGAGAATGGGCCAGAAAACTCCTCAGGTGGGTGTGGTTCATGACCCTTCGACTCGACCCATACCGCAGGCGGATGGCGTTGAGGTCATCGTGCACCTATGTTGAGAAGAGCCTGTTGCAACCATGAGGGTTTACTGTACGGAGAACGAGCATCGACCCGGACAAGTGGCACTACTTTGAACTGCCAAGAGGGCGGAACAGAAAAGAGATCAAGGACCGACCAAGAAGTGGCTAGAAGCCTATTTGGTTGCCCACCACCAGGTGTGGGTGGCTGGACGGCTAAGAGAGGAGGAGACAATCAAGCGGAGAACTGCCAAGGAGACCAAGTGGAAGAGATGGACAGAGAGGGGAAAGAGGGAGAGAGGCGGAGAGACGGAGGGGGAAAGAAAGGGGAGAAGAGACAGAAACAAAACCGAGAGAGGGCCGCCGGGTGGTGAGAGAGCACGGGGCCAGAAGAGGAATCTCATCCGCCAGACCTCCAATACACGTATTAAGGTCACTTTCGCACCTTGGTGCTTTGCCAAGAGAGTAAGAAGGGAAAAAGGGTGGCAAAGGGCGCAATTTTTGATGTGCCAAGGCGACCATCGAGTGAAGAGGGGGGGTTCGTTTGTGGAGGTGTCTATGTGAGATCGTATTGGCAGGTGTAGCTGTGATACGGAGGCGGAGGACAAAGCATGGCGGATGAAAAACGAAGGCCGGACCTGTGAGAACGTGAAAACCGGCCCCGAAAATCTTTCAGCGGCAGTGCAAAACAAAAGGACAACTGCTCATCACAAAGGTAGAGATAGAGACGCTCGCGGTAAACTCTATGGCCGGAGCTTGCCTGGGACAGGAGTGACCGCGGGGGACAAGAACCGCCCTCGGTAGAGACAAGCACCGTAACCAGAACATTCGAGGGCGTTTGGAAGAGGAGAGACTCGGACCGGAGAAAAGACGGAACAGACGAGAGATGTCACTAAGTGTGAAGGCCGGTTGTCTAAGGCTGTGCAGGCTGTGGGGGTGGCCTGAAGGGAAATGGCGGTGGCAGGATCCCACGCCAATAGTTGGGGTGCTAGACAGGAAGGATACATACGGAATGGGAGGAGAGCGATACCGGGGTTTTTGTAAAGGGGTTCTTGTAAAGTGCCCGCCCTCCCCTCTGTAGAGGCTGTTTTCCCGAGGTTTTACTTGCAGAATAGTACGACGTTGCTGGCCTATGAACAATTCTGTGTGTTGAGGACCCTCTCTGTCACCTTCTCGAAGAGGAAGCTGGAGTACGGCCAGAAAAACAAAAGGAGGGACGACCGAAGAAACGGGAAAAATCAAAAGGGCCGCATGGTGTTGAAGTCTTTTTCATTATGTCGTACTTTTCAGCCCGTGGCTAACAAGGTTCGCGGGACGTCGGCGAACGAGGTTGCCGACTGTCTCCCTAGGGTACAGGTCCTTCGCCTGCAAGCAGAAAAGGTGCACATGGCACGAGAAAAGAAAAGAAAAACAGACCGGAGAAAGGCTACTACCGGAAGTCTCCCAACGGCGGGCATGCCCGACCCGGGATGGCATGGATCCTTTTCTTTCATATTGCTTCCCAAGTCTTGCCCGGCGCTTTTGATCAGATAAAAAAAGAGGGAACTCGGGGTGCTTAACGGTACGGGGCCTTTGTGGGTGTGTGGAGCGTCTTGTCTTTGTCTGTGCTGTGCCCTGCTGCTACGAGTAAAGCAATAATACGACAAGAAGATGCAGTTCCGCTTCCAAGCGCCGAGAAAACTGGAGCTGTCAGACTGCAGAATACGAGTATTGGCGAGAAGATAGAAACGCAAAGAATCCGCGGACTGGCCGGAGCCTCTGCGGCCTCGTTTCTGCTCCCGCTTTTGCTCTTGTCCTCTCCAAATGCGGCGCAAGCGTCTTGGGACACCAGGTCCAAGCCATCTTGGCGAAATTCTCCGCGCTCGTTCATTGGTCGCAACTTGGGTTGGCAGGGTTGATGGGGGCTTGCGTTCTTGGCTTCACGTTATTATCTGATGGGCTGGATGGGCAGCTGATGTGGACCGAGTGCTGCCAACTGGCCGAGAGTGGGGAAGAAGGATACCCTGGTGAGTGGGTTGCCTGTGCCTTGCGCCTGGTGCCGATTTTTTCTCTTTTTTCTCTTTTTTCTTCTCTTTTTTCTTCCTCTTTTTGCTCAGAGAGGAATATTGGAGGTTGGTTGGCCTGATCATCTGATAACATCTGATAAGATTAGATAATAATCCAACGCCAAAACCAACGACAGGTTCCACTTACACTCCTGGGCTTGTGGGGACAAGCACACCTGCAAGCGACTGGCCACCTCTTCGCGGCCTTGTACACGAGAGGCAGGGCTCCGACATCGCAGTGCGCATGCCGCACGGGGGTTCCCTTGCTGCGACCACCAAAGCATACACTCTTGTTCGACCAGCAGGCCGAAAGAGACGAGTCGAGACGGGAGCAACTTTTGCTTCGGCGCGTGCCCCTCTGGCAGACAATGTTGGACAGCACCGCTGTGCTGTACGTGGCGGGATGGCTGCCGGTGGATGGGAGCAGAGCGAGGAAAGCACGGGGAACAATGAAAGGAGGGGAAGCTCAGAATGTCACGATCCTCGGGACCTCCCCATTCTGCAACAGCAGGCCGGCCATCATACCAAAGAAGAACAACAGGATCCAGCCAAAACGGGCAACCCACTGATCTTCTCTCTCCGGCTTCACGGCTCGAGCGGATACCTGTTGCTGGTGGATGTGTGGATCAGAGATGTGTACGTCGAACCACAGACGGACAAACAGAGGGGCGGACAGACAGCACGGAGTGGCCTGCGCCAGCTTGGCGCCAAGCACTGACTCTTGCCTCCCCTCCAAGTTCGTGCATACAGCGCCTGGACTATGGCCTTGTCACCACTTTCCCGTTTTACCCCCCCCCCCCCCCCACACACACCCTCTCGAGGATTGGGTTGAGCCCTTTTCCCACCTTCCTCCCCCGAACGCCCACACAGCACATTCACAGTCTCAACGGCGCCAATGCACCCTGCTCCATGCGGTAGAGTGCGTGCTGTTGTTGTCAGGGAGCTTGTCACGGCGATGGAGGAGCAGAGCTAGCAGCTATTGACTATGAGAAAAAGCCCAGAACTCTCATTTCGTTCTCTTGGCTCGGGTGTGGACAACGACAAGACGTACTCGGAACTGCTGCTGCTCTCTGGGTGTTCGGAATTGTCTGGAAGATGCAATACAAGGCAAAAAAAGAGGCACAAACACAATGCAGACCTAGAGGAGAGCTAGATAGTTAGTCCACGACACCGGATTGCTGAGTATTTAGTCTCTGTGGAGAAAAGATGATCAGAAGTGCCACCTCCCCTGCTGAAAGATCGCAGCCCACGCTGTCTTCTCCTAAGCCTTTTCGACAAAAAAAAGAAAAGGATGACGAATACGCCAAGGCCCCAGGACAAAACTCTCATTAAGTGACAGCAGATGATACAAGATATGTGTGGAAGGGGAGACGGAAGAGTCAGAGTACTTTGTGCAGAATAGGAGATTATGTCTCGGCGAAGGAAATGCCCTTCTCAGATGACAGACGCGCGAGTTTTTTCTTTTGCCTCCCTTTCCGCATGAACATGCCTCTGAAGCTAATGCTGCCCCCCCGGAAACGGCAGCAGCTCTAGAGCTCCGTTCGAGAGCTCCCTGTGCCACGCGAAGTTCCATTGGCCCTCGTCCATGGCCCGTCCACTCTTCTGCTGCTTTCTTCCCTTGTCCCTGGTCCATCCACCCTCCCCCCTTACGGTGCCGCACTAGCCTCTGGTCCACACCAAGAAACTGATCCTGGACGAGGCCTCGTACACCTGTGGCCCGTAGCTGTAGATATAAGTTCGTCGCCTCGGTGTCTTCTTATGCAGAACTCTCCTTCTTCTCTCCCTTCTTTCTCTCTCTTTTTCATCACAGCAACAAGAACTTCACTCGCTTCTCCTGCCTTTCCCAGCTTTCTGCACAACTCCCCTCGCTTCTTTGCACAATACAGTAGTCGACTTCCGCCACATCTCACCATACCCATATTCTTGTTTGTTTAGAACGCACAAGTCAAAAACCTACACCAGCAAAAATGGTTGCCTCCAAGATCCTCATCGGCAGCGTGCTCGCCGCCGGCGCTTCTGCCACCATCTCGGCCCGCTACGTCGAGGGCCTCAGCATCCGCGCGGACCTGTCGCCCGGCAGCCCGGCCTACAACTGCCACGACAACTGCGGTAGGTGAAGGAGCCAGCCAGGCGGTCCCTCTCGTCATTTCACTTTGACTTTAGAACAAAGCAGCTCCTAACGCCTCTCTAGGCAACGCCATCCTCGAGGCCCAGGCCAGCTCTGATGTTTGCAACGACAGCATCTTCCTGACGGACTACGAGAACTGCCTGCAATGTGCCGGCCCCGACAACAATGACATCTGGAAGTACTACGGCGACTCCCTGACCGAGGCCGCCGAGAGCTGCGGCTTGTCTACGACCCCGCTGTCTGGCTCCCAGGCCGCCGTCGGCACCGCTATTGCCGCTGAGACCGGCAGCAGCGAGGAAGCCACCTCTTCGGCTGCCGCCGCCGCCACCTCCTCGGCCGCCGCTGCCACCACGGCTGCCCCCGCGGAGAGCTCAGCCGCTGCTTCCGAGGCTGCCTCCGAGGCCGCTTCGGAGCCTGCCACGTCAGCTGCGGCTGCTGCCACGTCGGCCGAGGCTGCCGTCACATCGGCTGCCGCCGCCGCCACGTCGGTTGAGGCTGCCACGACGACCGCGGCCACCTCCAGCAAGACCCGCGCGACCGGCAGCAGCATCGCTGCCACCACCGGCTCGAGCAATGCCACCGCCTCTCGTTCCGTCTCTAGCAGCACTGCCTCGGCCTCGAGCGTCGTGACTGCCGGTGCCAGCATCCGCTCTGTCGCTGTTGGCCTCGTCGGCGCCGCTGCCGTCGGTGTTGCCTTTGCCATTGGCCTCTAAGCGGAAGCGCATCTTTTGGCTTACACCCTCCCTCTAACCTTTTCTGTCTCGCTCTCTCTCTACGGCGTCCATAAGGACGGATTCTTCTCTCGTTTTCTTCTTCAACCGGACCCAATGATCCTCGCAACTGTACAAAAGCAGACGGATAAAACGGGATTCCGGGTCACTGGTGCTCCTGCTTACCTGGGAGGTATTTAACTTATAGTAAAAGGGGTTCTTTGTCTTGTATACTATTGTTTGTTTATATCATGTGTTCCGAGAAATATCACACGTCGATTGTATTTGCTTTGTGACCAGCATTTTTAGTCCTGAAGCGTCGAGGCTACAGTTGCCAGCGTCGCTGCCCATGACTCAGAGCTCCCCATAACAGTCGACCACCTCTTGAGAATTCCAGATATTTTATGAAGCAACATGTTGGCAACACCGGCTCGCTCCCACAAAGCCGACTGTTCTCCGCCCCATCACTACACTGAGGAGGACAGCGTGCCGGAGGTCATGTATCTCCAGCCAACCTTCCGTCCCGGATCCACGCAGCGTAATGTGTGATAGGAGAAGCTCGACATCTTCATGCCACAGCTTTTTTGACTAAAATAATCTGTAATCCGTGACAGGGAATTCAAAGCAAACCGCAGCACAGGCATCCAGGGCTGTTCGTAAAGACGTCACGTGATTGAACACGTGAATAAACAAACTGTGGATTTCCCACTTGCTCCTGGCCTTCACCGCGTTTGGCTGCCTCATCTCAATCTGACGATAAGTCCAGGCCCGACAACGACGACGCCTCATGTGGACTGCACGTGCTCCAAGATGTCACGAAGAGCCGTGAAAGGAGAGTACATCGAAACGGTAAGTGGGCGGGTGCGATAGTCTGAATGCCGGCGCGGAAGCCCGGCCCATATTGTCCTCATTGTAGAAGACAGCTCTGTGGCGCTGCGACCTGAGAAGAAAGCGAATGACGATGCTGTTGATCAACACCTACAGAGCGCCTGCGCTGACGGACCCCCTTCTAGGACACGGGCAACAAAGTGTCGCGGAAGGCCAATCTTGTCGGGACGCAGAACATCATCCTGGGCGGCAAGAGCGTCATCCAGCAGGATGTCATGATCCGTGGCGACCTCGTGCGGTCGCTGCCGGCGTCCAGCAGCAGCGGCCCGGTATCGAACACCGCCATCTCCATCGGGCGGTACTGCTTTCTGAGCAAGGGCTGCTGTCTGCGCCCGCCCGGGCGACTGTGGAAGGGGTGAGTGCACCGAGACCGGAGAGAGAGAAAGCCTGCCCGCTACGCCCAAACGGCCGTGCGTACACAGCTAACGGCCCACCTGCAGAGTCTTTTCCCACATGCCCCTACGCATGGGCGACCATGTGTTTGTCGGCACAGGATCGACGGTGATGGCAGCGTCGATCGGCAGCCACGTGCACATTGGTGACAACGTGGTTGTGGGCGACTTCGCCATCATCAAGGACTACGTTCGCATACTCGACGGCGCCGTGGTGCCGCCAAACATGGTGATTGCCAGCTTCAGCATCGTGGCGGGCCAGCCGGCGCGCGTCGTGGGCGAGCTTCCCGAGGGCGGCCACGAGGCGTTTGAGCTGCGCGACCTCTACAAGACGGTGGGCAACAACCCGCAGCCGGTACAAGTGTGAGGGCAGACGGTAACGGCTGGTCTGAGGCCGCTTCTCTCCTGGGTCACTTGTCCTCTGTGGGGGAGAGGGACGGATCTGGGAAGTGGAGGATCAACAAACTTGGTCGCTAGCGAACCGAGACGACGTCCGTGACGGGAATGACGGGGACACATAGGGTAATGGGACCTATCACACAACATGGTCTTGATGGGGTATGGGGGAGATGGAGACAGATAGCCGGTTTACCCGGCAACATATATGGAGGGAAGGCAATCAAGCGAAAGGCAGGCAACGAAAGAAGACGCGGGAGAAACAACGCGCAGATTGGACCTTGGCAGCTAAAAAGAAGCAGCAGAAAACGACCGATGTCGACTGGAGACGACGACCAACGACAAGATGGTCGAGAATATTAGGAACGTCATGAATGTCAGGGTTATTAAGAAAGTTACGGCACGAATCTGGGCCGTGGTCCGCTTCGACCTGGTCTGGCTATACGCAGAGAAGGGGCTGGTACTCCGGGTGGTCGATAACAGAGCGGCATCTATGATTTTGCTTGGGTTGTTTTGCTTTTGTGCACTGCCCAATACCCCTGTTGCTTTACCTCTCCATCGTCCCATGGTTGATTACTTTCCATTCTCTTCACCTCGTTTGCCACTCTCACAGATAATCACGTATGGGCCTTGGACAGCTCGGGCAGATTTGATTCTCCGGTCGTCTCGGCGTCTGAGCATCTGGGAACCTGGGGTAAGACTAATTAAGACTGCGGTGGCAATAACAGCAGGTCTATTTGCTATTCGCTGTCTCTAGGGAACTCATATCAATGGTATTGTTGTCCAACACGTCTGCAAGATCTGCCGGCTCTCGCTGTATTAGTCTTGGTATCTGCGCTGTCACAACGTCCAAACACCCGGCCTCGATTTTAACCTGATATTGCCAATATGGCCGCCCAGCACTCGTCGTCCTCTCGGCATCTCTCGATGTCGGCAGTGGACAGCCAAAGAGGAAGAGAGCGGCAGACTGGAGGGCGACATATTTCGAAAATAGCTGATGCCGGCCTCTGCCAGCCTTGGCGCTGGCTGTCTCTTCCTTCTTTTATCCCCTGTGCACACCGTCCTTTCCTCTCCTCTCTCGTTTCACACTCTCGTTCTCTCCGTCTTTCTTTCTCTCATCTGACAAACTACCGTGTTCAGTCGTTTTCTCTTTGCCCCAGGGTCGTCTCCTCAGGCGTATCTCGACTTGTCTTTACAAACACCACCAACAATGCTGAGAAGCGCCGCCCTCCTCGCCCTTGCGGCCCTTGCCGGCGCGCTGCCCCAGGGAGGTGGAAGTGGTGGTGGCCTGACCATGCTGCGGTTCGGCTGCACACAGGTTGTCATTGACCGCCTCGATCCGCTGGTCAACCCGGGCATGTTGCCGTCGCCGCACGTGCACCAGGTCGTGGGCGGCAACGCCTTCAACGCCACCATGCCGTCGACGGACATTTCCAAGCTGGCAACGTGCACGAGTTGCCAGTTCTCCGAAGACTTTTCCAACTATTGGACGGCCAACCTGTACTTCCGGGCGCGCAACGGCTCGTTGATGCGTGTCAAGCAGGGCGGTTCAGCGTGCGTGTGACCCTGAGCGTTTCTGGGGACGGAGAGTCCGGCGAGTCTGATGACGCCCCCCGCTGACAGCTCGCAGATACCAATTCAGCGATCGCTTCAGCACGCAAACGGACGGTGGCGTGCTGGTCTACTACGTATCGGCGGCACCCGGCAAGATCACGGCGTTCAAGCCCGGGTTCCGCATGCTGGTGGGCGATGCCGGGCGGCGCACGGCGCCTCCGTCGACGCTCAAGATGCAAAACTGCTACCGCTGCTACACGGGGGCCAACTTCGGCGGCGACACGGCGGCACCGTGCCAGGGCGGCAGCATTGACTCGATCGACTTTCCGCAGAAGAAGTGCTACGGCGTGCGGTCCAACATCCTGTTCCCGACGTGCTGGGACGGCAAGAACTTGGATACGCCCAACCACCAGGACCACGTGGCATACCCGACGGGAGGGCCGGCATCGTTCCTGAGCCTCGGTGGCAACTGCCCGTCGACGCACCCCATCCGCATCCCGCAGCTGATGCTCGAGGTGGTCTGGAAAACGGACGAGTTCAACGACCAGAGCATTTGGCCTGCCGACGGCAAGCCGTTTGTGTTCTCGGACGGTGACAAGCTGGGCTACTCGCAGCACGCCGACTACGTGTTCGGCTGGAAGGACAACACGCTGCAGAAGGCCATGGACCAGTCGGGCTGCATGGGCGCGCGCTGCGGCTCGCTCAAGTACCAGACAATCGACGAGGCCAAGAAGTGCACTGTGAAGAGCATGGTCAAGGAGAACGTGGACGGCTGTAAGTGCAAGGACCTTTCGAAGAGAAAAAGACGAGACGAGAAAACAAAAATGCTAACGTTACCAGGGCTTTCCGAGCTTCCCGGCGACTCGAGCATGAACATGAAGAACTAAAGGAGCAGATGGAGGATTGATTGTCTCCTTTCGGCATCGCTGGGGCGTGGGGTACACTTGTCCAGTTATTTTCTAAAGTAGATATGGACGGGAGGCAGCCTGCCGGGTGTTGTGATTGCTGGAGCACAACTGCACGAAGCGGCTTCGGAGAACGTCCTTGTTTCGGAGTCGTGACAGCTGGAAGTAGTCGTTTTCCTCCTTGAGTAACTTGCCTTGAACAGACTGTAACACGCTTCACCTTTTCTTCCCATCGTACACCGGGGCTCTTCGCTTTCCTACTGTCTGGCTGTGACAGTTTCAGCTTCCTTATTGGAAGGTCTCTGCGGACCTTGTAGACCGTAGAGTCTTTGGTGAAGATGGCAATGAAGTATGTACTCGTATTGTTGTTCGTCTGCAGCTCGCATTGTTCAGGAGTGCAGTCCACCGGATGAGAAACAGCACTGCAGTAAAAGAAGAAGCAGCAAGTTAGTTCTCTGCCTTCGGAGATCTGTGCTAGTGGATGACCTTTATTGAAAACTAAGCATCCTGTCCAGTGGCCATAGATGCAGGCCAATTGTCACTTCAAAGATCTCCGAGGATCGTGATGGACTGTCCCCGTGCTCCCACCTAAATAAGGCAACTGTGGCGACTAACGCAGTACATCAAGGAAGCCGTGCAGAACCTGTGCCGTGTCTACAGAGAAGACGGGGAAAGCAATGCTGACTGGTCCAAGGATAACTGCCTGTGAATTTAAGGTTTTGGGCACTGGGGCGAGCCGCAGTGGGTTGATGCGTTAACGAGGGTATAGAGGTAGAAGAGCGGATGCGGGGAAACTGGCAGGCTGAGCACGGAGAGTGCAAGCGAGACGGATAAACCTGCTGTGTGTGAGTGGTGGTGGGGAAGCAATAAACAAACTCTGGGATAATGGCTAAATGGGAGAGGACTGGGGTAGCCGTCTGGAGGTAGCGGACGGGCAGACAGGGGGAACGCATGCCTTTTTTGGCTTCTACGTCGTCGACAGGAGGATGCAGCCTGGAAACGGCCATCACACGAGACGACAAGACTCGCGCCAGGAATGAAGTCTACCAGGCGAGTCAGGTCGAACAGCACCCAGGGACGACGCACTGCACTAAGCCTCCAGCTCAGGCTGAAGTTGAAGTGGTGTCGTTGGGCTTTGATTAAGGGACGCTGGTTTATTGATGTCCCTTTGATTTTCTCCCTAACAGACAATGATTCTGTGGCACTGTGGTAGAGGTGCCAAAGGTGTATGACCAGGGAGGGGGGAGGAGGGGAGGTCTTTGGCTATGCCAGGAGAGGGGGGGCTCAAGGGCTCGACAAGGAATGGAAACAGGGGAAAGCAAAAGGCATGGGTTGCGGACAACAAACCGTATTTATGAATAGGGGCCGCTCCGTAGGCGTGGCTCGAACAAAAAGTTCTGATTTCTTCGTCTAGATGTTTGTTCCTGAGAGGGAGGTAGCGAAAGATACAGACGGACACTAATAGAAAGGCTACCATTTATTTGAAGTGCAAGGTCTCCGGCCCCCGAGTTACGTCCTCCGCCATGCAGTGCTTGTTGACAATATTGCTGGCCGCCCTGGCCGGTTTGGCCGAGTTGGCCCTCGCACAGGGGCCGAAGCCTGCCGCCGACGGCCGCTACACCCTCACTGCCGAGGGGATCAAGGCACAAGTAGGTAGATCGGGTCTACAGGAGCCCAGCTGAACCATCTCCCTCTTCTTGGCTCGCTTCTTTCGTTTCCTTCACTGACCCCCACCAGTTCATCCCCTACGGTGCCACCCTGACCAACCTCTGGGTCAAGGACAAGCATGGCATCGACACGGACGTCGTGCTCGGGTACGACGACGCGACCTACTACCCCAAGGACGCCGGCCATCCCGTGTACAACTCCATCCCCGGGCGGTACGTCGGGCGCATCGGCAACGCGACGTACACGATGGATAACAAGGTGTACGCGACGGAGAAGAACGATGGCAGCAACACGCTGCATAGCGGCGCCAACAACTGGTCGTACCGCGTGTGGAACGCCACGGCCGTCGCCGACAGTGCAATGACGTTCTCCATCTACGACGCTGCCGGCTCCGAGAAGGGCATGCCGGGGTCTGTCACAGCCAACGTGACGTACACCCTGTCCAAGAACCGACTTGGCATTGAGATGTGGGCGGCTGCTGATGCCCGAACGCGTAGGTTGAGGCTGTCGAGATAGACTCGCTACCACTCTATCGTTGGCTGTTTCCGCAAGCTACCAGCTAACCCTCTCGGGCAAAAGCACTCATGCTCACTCACCACACCTACTTCAACCTCGACGCGTACAAGAACCCTACGGCTGCCAAGATCTGGGACCACACGCTGTACCTGCCGTACTCGCGGCGCTATCTCGAGGGCGACGACGGCACCGTGCCGACGGGCCGCATCCTGACGGCCACGCCGCTGTCGGTCAACGACTTTGCGTCGCAGCCAGATCTGGCGCTCGGCCACGCCATCAACGACCCCAAGTTCCAGGGCAACTGCGGCGCGGGGGGGGCCTGTGAAGGCTACAACGGCTACTTCCTGGCCGAGAACGCGCCCGCGGATGCCGCCGTCGTGCGTCTGGCCGCGCCCTTTTCGGGAATTGCGGCCGAGCTGCGCACCAACCAGCCGGGCGTCATGCTCTACACCTGCAACTGGATGGACGGTACAGCCGCACTGAAGTCGACGCAGGGCACGGCCAACATCACCAAGGTCGGCAAGAGCTCGTGTGTCGCCATCGAGGCCCACGACTACCCGGACGCGCTGAACCAGTAAGTCCCGCCCCAGGCCCTGTGCCTCTCTTGTTCTCCTTACCTGTGGCACAGCTGGCTGGAAGAGAAGAGCATCGGCTGACCCTCCCCCGCCCACCAGCCCCGAATGGAACCGCACGAGCTTCGAGATCGCCAACCCCGGCAAGCCGTACTACTGGAGCAGTTCGTGGACCTTTGGCTTGCTCTAGCTAGGCCACGACCTTGACGAGGATTTTCCCGTGTATTGAACCACGTAGTCTTGTAAGAGTGACTGATGGCAATGAGTTTTTCCCAACAAACTGCATCTAGAGATAGCATGCGGCAGGCTCTACACACATCATACCAGCATACACAGCCGCCCTCTTCATTTTTGTGCACCTCCCCTACAGTAGCCCTCTAATCTCTTCAATTTCCCGCCGTATCTGTGCCACAATCTCCGCAGAGCCATTGACGGACCGCACCAGGCCGACGCTGGCGCTGGCGTACGTCGCCGTGCGGCCCTCAGGGCCCCAGGCGGCGCGCCCGCCGGCCTGAACCGCCTCTTCGTGTCGCTTCTTGAGCTCAGCAAAGGGCACGCCGTCCGCCTGGTCCGCCCAGCTCTGGTTCAGCAGACCACGCGGGCTGAACTGCTCGGGCCAGCCAAATGTGCCCCGCAAGTGGTTGTACAAGTGCGTGCGCCCCGTGTGCGCCGCGCCGTCCGATGCGCGCACCACCTCGGCTTGGTACGCGGGGTTGATGCGCGCCTCCGTCGCCGCCAGGAAGCGCGTCCCCAGTGCAACACCCGCAGCGCCCAGGCCCAGCGCCGCCACAGCGCCGCGGCCATCCGCGATGCCGCCCGCGGCGATCAGGGGCACGTCTTTGTAGGCTGTAGGGGGAGCAGATGGAGGAGGAACGCCCGACGTTCCCAGGGCTGAGTTCACCAGCGCATCCGCCACCTCTGGCAGAAGCGTGATCAGCCCGACGCCGTCGGTGGCCCGTCCGTGCCCGCCGGCCTCGGCGCCCTGCAGAACGAGCGCATCAGGTGGTGCCTTCGTGCTGGCCGCTGCCTCCAGGGCCTCCTGCAGCGTGCCCACCTGGACCCAGACCTGCGTGCCCGGCGAGGCCTCGCGCAGCCGCAGCGTCCAGGCGTCAAGCTGCGCCTGGCCGTCGCGCGGCGCAAACAGCCACACGGCGCAGGGACGGTGGTGCGTGACGGCCGCCGCAGCCGCCTCAAGGCTGCCGTTCCACACCTGGAAGCCGACGCCGACGGGCAGCAGGCCACCCGCGCCGCGGGCGTCGGAAGCCGGTTCACTGCCGCCGCCACCGCCACCATCCCTGCTTGTAGAATCCAGCGGCGCCTTGGATAGCTGTGCCCGCACCTCGGCGAGGTCGGCCTGCGTCGATTCGGGTTTCTCGCCGGGACCGATGAAGCCCAGCCCGCCAGCCCGCGCAATGGCAACGGCCATGGCGGGGCCCGAGAAGACGCGCATGGGCGCGCCAATCAGCAGTGGAGACGATGTCCAGGGAAACACCTGGACGAGTCGCTTGCGGTGCTCCGCGGCGCGACGCACAGCTTTGAGGGGGAGGGAAGCCATAGAGAAGGGGGTGACGGTTCAGGATGGTATTGGGCGTCGTTCTTTGTCGGGATGTGGCTTCTGTTGAAGTACATTCGTCATAATATGGCTCCCAAGCATATATGGGCAGAGTCAGGATGCTGCTGGTATGCTGGGGGTGACTTGTTTCAGCGTGGGACGACAATATATGCGCACCGGCGGCTTTCCCATGCATTCCGCGGAGAAGCTCGATTTGCAGTGACTAACACCTGCTGTACGTTACTTCGGCTTAGCAGGGCAGCCCACTCTTCCGCGTCGGTTTTCTAAAAGGACCGGTGTGTTAGTCCCTTCAGACGTAGAACGTGGCGGCTGTTCCCGGTCTGCCGAACCGAAGCGTGTATGCCTTTGACTCGACAGGGCGGGCATCACAAAACAAAAACCCACGGGGATAGCCGTGGCTGACGAAGAAACGATGACAGGAGATGACAGAGGTGCTCAAGTTATGCCAGCTATCTTATTGTCTAACCCGAAACAAGAAGACATGCTGTCTATTCTGGGGGAAGCAAGCACGAGTTATCGGCGCCGAGTCGCTTCTGGTCGCGCAGCTCTTATTTCCCAAAGAAAAGCGCCGAAGCCCATTTGCAGCTCAGAGATGAAGATTGTTAAGCGTCTCGGCAAGATCGGCCTCGTCGCCTTTGTCGTCCCCATCGTCTCCATCGTCTTTCGTGTCTTGTGTGCCTCCTTCGCCTTCTCTAACCGGGTTGGCCTGAACAAGCTCAGGGTCGATGCCACGCTGCACGACTCTCGTACGCTGATTAGAAGCCTTCCGATGCCAGAGCTGTCCAGTGCTGTCTTTGTCAATCACCGAACACTTCGGGATGCGGCCGAGGAGCAGATATAGGTGGCCCAAGTCATAGTCTGCGCGTAGAGTAAGCTTGGTATGAAGATCAGCTACTTTGAAGACGAGGATATCCTCGGGCAGCTTCTCTGTGTCGATCTCGAAGAGCGTGCATGCTTGGTTTGGGTCCCGGTTGTGCCTTCTGCACCACCAGTACTTCCAATTTACTGCGTGTTCTACGCAGCTCAAGGTCGATATAAAGCAGCTTGAACCGCGATGGTTCCAGTCCAAATGGTTCGAGAAGGTTTCCTTGAAGTGCTCGAAGTCACGGAAGACGCAGTCGCTGCTGGCGGCTTGCAGGTCACCAGTGGCCCTGTCTAGGACGACCCGCGTTGGGGGCTACTGGATTCTATACAGTCTTGCCGGGGGATGGTCACAGACATAGCTGCTAATGTCGAACGGCTCGTCATCTGAGGAGTCCCCCATGCTGAGTGATGGAGGCGAATGAGTCGTGGGGTGGAGCGACGGTGGTGAGATAGTTGCTTGATGGCAATAGCGATGGCGATGGTCCTTAACCTCGAGGTGAGATGCAAGGCCCGAGGAGGAAAATGAAGAGGACGAGGGGAGGACCTGTGAGTGAGGGGACTCCGGGACGTACTGTAGTCGGACTGGGGAGGCCATGCAAAACTGCGACATCCAGTAAAATAGGGAGGCTGACTTGTGCAAATCGCGGGGCTTCACGCGTGGACAGAGATGATAGGATGGTACATTAAAAGTGCACTTTGTGTGCCCTGCCATGGCTGCCTGCTGCCTGCTGCCTGTTGATTTGGCCCCTCCTATAGAGAATAGTATACATAGATATGCCCAGAAAATCAAAGATATGCACAAAGACATGCCTCGCCCAGAACTCATGGCCAGATGCTCGTCACAAACGGGTCCACGTATGGGTAGTCGGCCGCCATGCCCATGATGACGCTGTACTCGTCTCGAAGTAGGTCGGAGCCCTCGTTGGCATAGTCGCGGTACCGGCTCAGCTCGTGCCGCCGCAGCGCCACGTTCCAAGGGAAGCTCGAGTGCGCAACGCCCATAAACGCGCTCGCCCGGAACATGACAAGGAAGTCGACCAGCGCCTGCTGGTCAAAGGTCATGCTCTGCAGACGCCGCAAGTCGGCACCGTGCAGCAGGTCCTGCTTCGTCACGACCACCGGCTCCTGGCCGGCCGCTGGGCCCTTGCCCGTGCCAGAAGCTGGCCGCTGCCGGCCTGCAAGGTAGTCGGCAAACATCCGCACAACCGTCTGGTTCCCCGAGGCCACGTACACCACGCGCAGCCCGGTGCGCTCAATGTTGCGTGCCTGCTCGTCAAACTGGTCCTGCATGCGCGAGAAGCGCCACTCCGCAGGCGGCCACGCCCAGACGGCGTCCGACTCGAGGCGCAGGTGGGCGCCGTAGTAGGCACCCGGGTTGATGGCGCGCGCCGGGTCAATGGGCAGCGCATATCGGCGGGCGAGTGCGAAGAGCACCTGGGCTGCGAGCGCACGCGTGTCTGCGCGGAACGACAGGATCTTGCCAAACTCGTGCACGAACGCATCGCCGTCGGTGCGAACGGGGTACTCGAGGAACGACTGCTGCATTTGCACGTGCACGGGGGCGTCTTCGCGCGGCTCCGGCACATCTTGAGCCGCCAGCCACGCGTCAAAGTCGTGCCGCCACGCGTGCGGGTGCCGTAGGCCCGTTCGCGGGTGGTCGGGCTCGAACTGGTCGCCCACTAACGATAGCGGCAGCTGCGTGCCCGGCTGTCCGAGGCCGTAGAAGGGCACGTCCTCGACACGGTCGTAGAGGTGCAGGCCGGGGCAGCCGGCGGCCAGGTGCGTCTTGAAGGCGCGCCGGTCGAGTAGGTAGTTGAGCGGCATCTCGGTGGCCGTCTCAATGTCCTTCAGGTCGTCCTTGTTGCGCACTGCCATGGACGGCACGACAAGGGCGGCACCGGCGTGTATGGCGTAGCGGATGCACTTGAGCATCTGGTTGCGCAGCATGCCGATGCCGCCGTGCTGGCCCTCGCAGGTGAACACGAGGCCGGGCCGGAAATCTGCCCGCGCGCAGACCTCGCGGATCGGCCCGTAGTCGATCGGCGCCGGAAACTCGACGTTCATGGCCTGCTGTATGAAGGAGGCCTCGTCCAGTTCCAGCTGCGACGGCGGCGGCGCTGGTTGGGGGGCATTGCCTGGCGGGAGAAGGACGGCGATGACGGCATCACGGAAGCCAAAGAGCCGGAATGTCCAGGCAAAGAAGAAGGCGATGGTGAGAGGAAGGATTACCCACAGGCGCTCTTTTACATCCCGGGATATCATTCTTCGAGGTAGGGGGGGGGGGGGGGGGGGTTGGAGGTGACTGAGGAAGGCCAAGAATGCTAAGAAATACCAAGAAATACCAAGAATACCAAGAATACCAAGAATACCAAGAGATGCCGAGAAATAAAACAAGAACATCAAGACAGCGTTAAGGCAGTGGCCGACTACGCAGCTGCCAACGGCCGACTACGCAGCTGCCAACGGCCATAGTCGCTGGTGAAACAGCCAGGGTCTAACCGCGATCACTGTAATGTTGCGAGAGTCCAGGACGTCCCCTAGTTTCAGCATTGTTTCAACGAAACTGGCGATGCAACACTCACAGACTGCTGCTGGTTTAGTGTCCATAAGCCGATTGGCAGTGTAACGCTGGGTTGGTAGAGGAATAATGAAAGGAGACATTATTAGAAGCGAGCTTTCTTCTTGCTGCCAATCAACAACGTGGTGACGGCGGATTTGGCATCGCAGCTTTCCAGACGGGTGAAACCGCAGACGATGTAACTATAAAGGGGTCGTATTGGGGCCCAGCTATCTAAGCCGCAAAGTCCGGGGCTGGTTCTCCTTCCGCCTCACAAATATGTCGTCTTGACGTCCTCGATCCGACGCTGCACGTATTCCTCAAAGGTGCTGGATGCGATGCCGTACGATCTGGCCTCCTCGAGGTCGAGGAACCGGACCATCTCGCGCATGACCAGGAAGCCACGCACGAGGGGGTTTGTCTTCGCTTCCGCCTCGACCGTGTCGTCCGAGAGAAAGGCCGCCGTCAGCGGCCGGCCCGTCGCGTCCGAGAGCACCTGGACGATCTCCAGCGGCGTGCGCACGTCGTTGCCAAACGCGACCGCCTTGCCGCGAAAGGCGTCGGGCCGCTCGATGGCGGCGACGGCAAACGCGCCAATGTCCCGCTCATCGACCAGCGGCAGCCGTGTCGTCGGGAGGATCCCCGTCGTCCAGACGCCCGTCTCGCGGAACCCGGCGTACATGGCGATCTTGGGTATCAACAGGTTGGCCATGAAGAAGCCCGGGCGCAGCACCGTCCAGCTGTCGAAGCCGGCAGTGCTCACGGCGACCTCGATCCGCTTCTTGGACTGCATGAGCTGCGAAAATAGGTCTTCGCCGTCCTGGCCGCCGTACTCGTCCGTGCCGAAGCCCGTCGACGCCACGACCGTCTTGACGCCGGCGGTCTTGGCAGCAGCTAGGATGGCTGTGGCCCAGCGCAGCTCGGCTGTCATGTCCGAGAACTGTGGCGAGAGGGCAATGAACGCCGCCGTGCGGCCGGCAACGGCCTGTACCAACGCCGCCGTGTCGTCGTAGTCGCCGCGGACGAGTTGGACGCCCTGCGCCGCCAGCGCCCGTGCTGCAGACGAGTCCGGGCTACGGGCAAGGCCGCGGACGGCCCAACCCTTCGCCAGCGCCTGGTGAGCAACACCGCCGCCCTGGCAGCCGGTGACGCCGGCGATGAACACAGTCTGCTGGGCCATGTTGTGATTGATTTTGGGGCGGTGCTCACTTGTTGTCGTAGTTGTGCCAAGGTTCCGGGGTGAGGTAGGTTCTTGCGGCGGCGTTTCTGTATGGTATCCGAGTCTCTCACCCGGGAATCTGCCCTCCTTTATACATCCTAAAGAACCCCCCC
>JADHKO010000240.1:0-45210 GCA_019925425.1 Ophiostoma pallidulum | reverse complement strand
ACTGGTGAGGAGGTGGCAGAGCCTTAATTTGAAGTTTTCTTTTTTCTTTTTTGTTTTTTTGAATTGGCTGGCCGAAAGGGGGGGTGGCCGAAAGGGGTGGGTGGGGACTTATGCACCGCACCCCAATTCATCCCGACAGGTGCTTGGTAGCCAGCAACGTCTCTGCTCCCCGTTCACGGAGTGTGGCCTTGTTGCGCTCCCACTCGACCCAGACAAGTCCCTGCGTCACGCAATCTGCGAGGTCGTCAATCTTGCTCAGCGATATGCTCGGCTCAGACACCCTCGTCTTTGGCCGGGGCCGGCTTTGCCGTTGCTTCGTGTCCCAGCGGAGCAAGTATGCATCGACCATGTCGCTGACCGTCTTGCCGCACGACAGGCGCGGTCGCTCGCCTTGCTTGCCGGCTCGGGGGCGTAGGACCCCAGCCACAAAGGCTTCCTTGACATCCTTGATATTGACCTCCTTGGCGTCCGTTACCTTTGCAGCCTTTGCAACCTTTGCAACCCTCGTCGGCACAGGCAGAGCCGGATCCTGCCCCTCGTTGTCGAGGCCGCCTCGTAGCAGAAACTGTGACACGCGCTGTGGGCTGACGGCGTGGACCGACTGCACCGTGTTGTCGGCCGCCGTCGCGAGCTGCCGGTACGCAAAGATTCCATGCAGCATAGCCTCCAACGAGTTGACCCGCACCGTCCACTCGAGCACGGCAGCCGCCCCGCCAGACCGGAAGCGCTGACGCTCGATAAGCACGTGCGTCGGCACCAGGGGCAGAAGCCGCTCTTGAACCAGGCGGGCGGCCACTGCGGCCATGGAAGGGGGCGCAAAGGCCGACGCCGGTGGTTTGGCAGTGGCTTCGGCGGCGGGTTCCTCCTCTTCGGCCGCACGGCTGCTGCTCGCCCTGCCGGGTTTGTTACCGCCGATCAGGGACAGTCGTTCCCAAGCAACCAGCTCGGGCATCGAGCCGCCATCGGTTGTGGATGGCGCGTCTTCCTGCAGCAAACAGTATGCGAGGTTGCGGACGCCCATGTCAATGGACAGGATGCGCCGCCGGGGCGGAGCTGGCAGAGCTGTTGGAGGCTGTGGCGGCTTTGATGCCCTTGGTGTTCTTGGCGGCTTTGATGTGCTCGGTGTCTCTGCCGCCGTAGCACCGGCTTCGGCCAGTGCTGCCTCCAGATCTGTGCGCAGGACAGACTTGGTGCCCGAGGAATTCCGGCCGCACAAAACAGCAATGTCGCGGAGAGAAGCCAGGTCCAGCGGGGGGAGGAGGCGCGGCTCTGCGGCGTCTTGTTTGTCTTCCTCGACGGCCTTGGAATTTCTCCTGGCGGGTTTGGTGGTTCTCGTAGTGGTGAGGCACGCCGCCCTGCCCGGCCGGTGAGGGGCAAAACAAGAGCTCACGACCCATGACGCGTGTTGAGAAGCCGGCCAGACAGAGCGTGCCGGCCGCCATGGGAGGGCCTTCATATCAGGCGCATGGAAGCAGGTCTCTCCGATCAGGAGGGGAGGGGTGAAAAGAAAAGAACAGAGAAGCAGCTGCTTGTTGAGCGTCCCACGGTGATGCAGCAGTTTTTTGTGTTGTGGCGCCCAGCGAGAGCTGGCTGTTGGATGTTGTTATGGGCTGGTTTAGCGCAGGCACGGCAAAGCAAGCCGGCCAATCACACCCACGAACTGTTGGGAACTCGTTGGAGTCGACAGGCTTTTGGCACGGCTGTGGATACTTGAACTGCCAACATCATATATCTTTGGACGGGATCGTCCCTTTATTTGTGTTGTGGCATTTGCAAGGTAGCAGAGAAATTTTTAAACAAATGGTTGGAGTGTGTCCGCGAAGGAGGAGTAGCTTCTTTTTCTTCTGCAAAACGTAACGTCACGAGGAACATGGCCATCTCAATGCTCTGCATTCATCGACAGGTCTCTGGGAAAGCAGAAATGACCAAGTAAGTTGTTGTGTTCGTTGTAGACTTTTATTTTATAAAGATAAAAAGCCTCTGATTTACGTGTAACATATAGTAAAATAGAATAAAATAAAATAAATCCTATTTTGTACTCTCACCTGTGCTTCTTGGACTGAGAAACCAAAACACACCTTGGACACCGCCCGGCCAATTCCACTGCAAGCCACCCGCGCACCGTTCCATACCCTTCCGCGCTCTCTCATGTTCGCCGCGTCTCACCAGGATCCCGAGTGGCGCCGGTCACTCGGGGTTTGACTCGGGTGGTTCGGTGTCTTGCTATTAGTGGCAGAACCAACAACGGCCTTGACGTGGGGAGCGCCCCGGGACTGTGATTTCAGGGTCTCATTGAAGCAGCGAAGTGAACGGTAGAGGGATGCAATTGCACAACGGCAGCATCAAAACATTGGCTGCTTCTGCCGTCGTCCCTCGTCGCAACTACGGTTCTAAAGACTGACGTCACAGCCTGTTGCGTGGGGCATTCGGCTGCCCCGAACACATATTAAGCTCTACTGCCCACCCAATTGCCCACCCCCGCCAAATGCACACTTTTCAAATCACATACAAATCACATACAAATTCGACTTCTCGGTAATCCACCAAAACACGCTCATATCTCCACGTATATTAATCGGAAAATATGAAAATAAGTATACACCAACCATTTGTATTTTCATGGATTTAATTGTATTTTTTATAATATTTTTCATAGTTTTATTAAAGGGTTTGCACTTTTTGTCGACTTTTGTATGGGTAATTTGTATGGGGTGCGCATTTGGCTGGGGTGGGCAATTGGGTGGGCAGCACTCTCTTTAGAGAGGGCAGAAAATGGCCGAAATAAAGTGGGGCGTGGCACGATTAGTATCCAGCCATTGCAGCTTACAGAAGTACCCCGCACCACCTGGTGGAACGAACTGCTGAGGGCCAATCCCTCGTAGCCGCCCCCACTACCTGCTGCCTGGAATTTCGCACCATCCAATGACCGCCTACTCCGTAGGCGCCCCACAACAAGGACCGATGAGGCCCCCAGCCGGCCCAATTTCTCGACCGCACCTCGAGATAGAAACAAGAAACAAACACCATCCTCCCTCACACTGCAACTTTCGTCGCCATGGACGAACCGCACACTCACGCAGAAGAGAAGCAAGCTCCTCGGAGTACACAGACACGAAAACGACAGAACGACAGCGACAACGACGCCGAACCACGGACAAAGCGAGCGCGCACGACGCGACCGACCTCGGAGCCAGCACGATTGACACGAAAAAACCTTGCCGCATTCGACAAGATGGGCAAGAAGAAGACCTCAGACGACGATTCGGCCTCGACCAAGACCAAGACCACATCGACAACATCGTCGGGCTTTGCCGAAAAAGCTTACAAAAACGGAATCTTGCCTCCCCTTAACTCCAAGCCGCCCGAGAACCTCGAAGACATTCGCAAACGACACGCCAAATCCCGTGCCACCGCCTCACCGCCCGAGTCAGTGTACGAGCACTATGTCAATCGAGTCGAGAAAGCCGGCACCGAAGCCACTATTGTCGCCGAAACAAGCGGGAAGCTACTCAAGGAATACGACGATAAGGGATACAGAAGGGAATTCAACCGAGCATTCACGAACCTTCTAAAAGACGTCGGCTTTAATAACGACCTGTCTACACCGCAACCCGACTTCGTGGAGGGACTGGAAAAAGGAGAATACCGCCCGGTCCTAATCGACGAGCACGTCCCCGGAGCCGCTTTCTATAAAGACGACCCCTACTCCGTAACGCTACCGCAGATAGCCGGAGAATGGAAGGGGCCCGCTGGAGACATGAGAGAAGCGAGAATGCAGAGTGCCTACGACGGAGCCGCGATGGTCCACGCCAGAACCCAAGCACTCGCCTACATGGGGAAGTCCGACCCCCCTAGCCACGCCTCAATCACGACATTCACCACAGATGGCACGAGTCTCTACCAATACGCTCATTACGCCGCGCCATCAGACAAAGACCCAGACACACTCGAATACCACCAGTTCCCTATCTCGTCAATGGACCTCACAGGCACTTATCAAGGTCACAAGGACGGGCGAAAAAGTCTCAGGAACGCCCAAGACTATGCGAAGACTCAGTCCGAAGAACTAAGAGACCAGCTGAGAGAATATTGGGAACAGCAACGCGACAGCCTCCACCCTATCGCCGAAGGGGTGCCGACTCTGCCCGTACCGGGCACCGAACCACTGCACGCATATGAGAACGAAGACGACTACGAAGTCGTCGAATACCAGCCTGTTCACCAGCCGACGCCGCCTACGTCATCCAAGCACAAGAGTAGTAAGACGCACTCTCACCACTCGCACCACTCGCACTCGACGCCGCACTCGTCGAAGGCTCCTCCGTCCACACACAGTTCCACCCATGGCAGTGGCCAGAAACGAAAGACCCCGAGCTCACAGTCGTCCCACGGATCCTCGGCCCCTGTCAGTAAACATAGGAGTTACTGGAAGAAGGATCGCGAGACCGGCCAATACTACCACAGGCATTCGGATGGTACCGTCTCTTGGCTTGACGATGACGAGGAAGACGAGCGTGACTAGTACGGTCTCTAGGACATCGACCATGAAGGAGGGGAAACCTATTACAACCTGCCAAGCCATGTCAGCGCTGTAAGCACGTGACCTCTGGATCACGGAAGGAGCGACGGAGGAAACACCCCACCAGGCCGAGCTACTAGGCAGAGCTAATACTGGGCGGCGCACTGAGGAAACTCTGCAGCCTCGGTCGTCCTTTCCTCCTGCAAGGGCGCACGCAACCCACCCCCCCCATAATAGCTGTTTTCCCTTTTTTCCTTTGTATTCCTAGTCCTTCTAGATTAGAAATCCACAGCACTGAGCTTTTGCACACTGGCGGCGTACAACGCACACAATCCCGTTCTTCTGCACCGGTTCGCTCCTGCGACGGTGGCATTATAAGCTTCTGTGCTGATTTGTCGTAAAAAAGACAGAACTGGGGACCTGCCCCGCCATCGCAGCAGATGTCGTCAGCAACGCCGCGGCCGCTTCGACTTGCCTTCTATAAATTACGTCAACAGCCACCACCACCACCATCACCACCATCGCTAACGAACACGACAACCACAGCCTCTGCACCCCCTCGGCCGCTCTCCAGGCATCTGACACAACCCCCGACCCCGTTCTCCCCCTCTCGGCCTATGCGGGCTTTCTCCTCGTTGACACGAGCCTCGACATCCCGCTCGCTGTTGTTCGCATCGCCATCGTCGTCGCCGTCGTTCTCATCTCTACTCTCTTCCCCACGCTCTGCGCTTCCCTCGCCCTCACCGCACCTCCCGGTCGCTGCGTTGGCGTCCTCGGCATCCTCCCGACTCCATTCCTTCTCCCGGCAGCTGTCCTCCTCGGCCCGCACCATGGCTCCCATCTCCACCGAGGTCGACTACCTCGTCATTGGCGGCGGCAGTGGCGGCCTGGCGTCGGCGCGCATGGCCAGCTCCAAGTTCGGCGTCAAGGCCATGGTCATCGAGGGCGCCCGCCTCGGCGGCACCTGCGTCAATGTGGGCTGTGTGCCCAAGAAGGTCACGTTCAACGCCGCCGCCATCGCCGAGGCCCTGCACGATGCCAAGGCCTACGGCTTCTCGGTCGAGCAGACCAAGCCCTTTGACTGGACGACGTTCAAGCACAAGCGCGACGCCTACGTCAAGCGCCTCAACGGCATCTACGAGCGCAACCTGACCAACGACAAGGTCGAGTACGTGCGCGGCTGGGCGCGCCTGTCCGGCCCCAACGCGGTGACCGTGGCGCTCGACGAGGCCGACGCGGCGGGCAGCAAGGAGGTCACGATCCGCGCCAAGAAGATCCTGGTCGCTGTCGGTGGCCGGCCCGCGGACCCGCCGGCCATCCCGGGCGCTGAGCACGGCATCAACAGCGACGGCTTCTTTGAGATCGAGACGCAGCCCAAGAAGGTCGCCCTCGTGGGCGCCGGCTACATTGCCGTCGAGTTTGCCGGCATGTTCAACGCGCTGGGCACCGAGACGCACCTGTTCATCCGGCACAAGACCTTTCTGCGGTCCTTTGACCCCATCATCCAGGACGGCGTCACGGACAACTACGACAAGCTGGGCGTGCACCTGCACCGCGAGGCGCAGCTGACGCGCGTCGACAAGGACGCGGCCACCGGCAAGCTGACGCTGCACTACGGCGACGGCCAGACAGTCGGCGACGTCGACCACCTCATCTGGGCCGTTGGCCGCACGCCTCTGACCAAGGACATCGGCCTCGAGGCGGCCGGCGTCAAGCTGAGCAGCAAGGGCTTCATCGAGGTCGACGCCTTCCAGACCACGTCGGTGGACCACATCTACGCGCTGGGCGACGTCACGGGCCCCGTGGAGCTGACGCCCGTGGCCATTGCGGCGGGCCGGCGGCTGTCGCACCGGCTGTTTGGCGGGCCCGAGTTTTCGACGCTGCACATGGACTACAGCAACATCCCGTCGGTGGTCTTTGCGCACCCCGAGGTCGGCTCGATCGGCCTGACCGAGCCGCAAGCCATTGAAAAGTTCGGCAAGGACAACGTCAAGATCTACAAGACCAACTTCACCGCCATGTACTACGCGATGATGGACCCCGAGGAGAAGCGGCCGACGGCGTACAAGTTGGTGACGGTGGGCAAGGAGGAGAAGGTGGTGGGCCTGCACATCATGGGCCTGGGCAGCGGCGAGATGCTGCAGGGCTTCGGTGTCGCCATCAAGATGGGCGCGACCAAGAAGGACTTTGACAACGTGGTGGCGATCCACCCGACGAGCGCCGAAGAGCTGGTGACGCTGAAGTAGAGTTTCAGAGCGACCCTGTCGGCGCGTGGTAGTTTTCTTTTGCACATGTTTCTTATTGGCAACTCGCAAGTAGTAGAAAGAAAAACAAACAAGAAAATCTATTTGACATATGAAACAATATGAAGTTGTGCCCTTGTGTTGACATTTGAGAGCGAGTGCGACAGCAAGACAAAAAGCAAGACCAAAATAAAAGAAGATCAATCAAAAAGGGGTAGCTGTGGACAGTACCGTCCCGCCCGTCCCTGTCAATGGTGGTATGTGATGCGCCAAGAAAATAAAATGCGGTTTAGAACCCTGAGCTGCGAGGGCCTGTCCAAAGCAAAGAAAAAGAAGCCGAGTCGAAGCCAGGATGCCGGGGCGAAGCGATGAAGCCATGCTCTGCGAGGGCTGTCCCTCTCTTTCTTTTTTTTAATAAAAAAAGAAGAAAAAAAGAAACTCCCATTTACAGGAACAGGAGGTTCGCGAGACCAATCGCCGCCAGGCCCGACAGCACAAACAGAGCCGGCTGCGGCGTCGTCGTCAGGCCGCCGCTCTGGCCCGTGGCCGTGGCCGACGCACCCGTGCCCGTAGCCGTGCCTGTCTTCGTGCCGGTGGCCGTGGCCGTGGTGGCTGTCGTGTGCTTGCCGGTGGTCGTTGCCGTGGCCGTGGCGCCCGAAGACGACGTCGTCGCCAGCGCCTTGACGGTGACGCCCTCCAGCAAGCACGTCGCCGAGTACGCCTTGTAGGCCGATGCCACGTCCGTGCCCGTGCACACGACCGTCAGGTTGGCCTCGACGGCGCTCTGGTAGGTGCCGCAGACGGCCTTGAGGTCGGCCGGGTTGGGGAGGCGCTGGATGGCGCCGAGAAGGCAGCCGGGCGGCTGGCTGCTGGCGGCGACGGCGAGGTGGACAAGGGCCAGGACGGCGGCGGCGAGGAGGGTGTTGAAGGACGGCATCGTGGGCGTATGGGCGTGTGGGCGTGTGGGCGTGTGGAGGAGAAAGGGAAGCAAAAAAACGGCCGTCGGTCGTCTTGTCTCAGAGCAGCGTGTCGTGCGACGAATGTTGTTGCGAAAAGGGAAAGGAGCGACTGTGAGAAAGGAGTGGCGGCTACTAAAGGGGCAGCAACAGAAGAGAAAAAGAATGTGGGCTTTTCCGAAAAGAATGGCGGAAACAGGAGGCGAATGAAGGCAGAAGGGCAGAAGAACAACGTCGTTGGGTTGACGAGAAATAAGGTTTTAAGAAGAAGAAGTGAAGGGGCGATAGCACGATTCAGGAGAGGGAAGGCAGGGAAGCGCGTTCCTGGGCAGGCAGGCCCGGGGCGAGGGTGCGGGCACGTGATTGGTCTGCGGCCAAGAGAAAAGGAGAGCCAAAAGGCTTGGCGCCAAAGTGTAATCTCAGAGCTAGTTTCCAGGCGGGCTGACAGCGGGCTCCAGGGGCCGGACTACGGACTAGGACTTGCCAGGGTGGGGCCCCCTGTGCAATTCCAGTTGAAACCGGGCGAGGCTCCACGACATGGGGAGCTGGACGCGACCTACAGACAGGTATCTTACTCACTTCCAGTGCACAGGATGCCCGGCTCACCCTCTGCGAGCTCTTTGCGGTGTTTCGCTTGGCCGTGGTGAAGCGGACGGAAGAAGTGAAATAGCAAGCCCTGGCACGTCAGGCTCAAGCGGGACTTGCGCCGCGAGCTGCACAGAGGATGTTTGTACGATACAGTCTGGCATTTGCTTTTATCGAGAGATTCCAGGCTGTTTCAGACACTGGACTGCTTGTCCTCGTGCTGGTTTGCCATGCTGCTGTTGTGTTGATGCCGCCTGGACGGGATGGCTGGAAAGCGCCGGAGACCCCGCTTATTCAATTACACCGTTTAGCGTCGACGACACGCGGTTTCATTCCTCCAACTGGCAGGAGCCCCCCACAACGTCCAACCTCCGGTCTTCCTCCTCTCCCCTCGCGACTTGCAAACGTCGAACGGCACGGCGGTGCCATAGAATCCCTTTGCACGCAGCTGAGCTTCGGTCGGCCCTCGCTGGCGATGGTCTGATTGAAGACGAGCGTTCCCCACCATCCGGACGAGCAACGCCTCGCCTCCTCCCGCGCTCTCCTTCACCCCCTTCCTCCCTCCTCCCTCCCTCCTCCCTCCCTCCCTCACCTCCTGCTTTCCTGCCCACCACCCATCATGGACGCCCCTCTCGTCAAGCTCGTCGACATCTTGCGGCACCCCGATGACCTCGACAAGATCTCCACGCTCAGACTCGAGTTTGCACGGAAAAAGGCCGCCATCGACAGCCAGCTGCGCGCCGGCCTGCGCGACCAGCTCGAGACCACGCAGAGCGGCATGACCGGGCTCGCCGACGGGCAAAAGGCCGTGCAGCAGATCAAAGAGGAGATGATGAAGATCGACAAGCTGTGCTCCGAGAGCCAGAACATGATCAAGGACTTTGCCACCATCAACCAGGTGTCGCAGGCCCACCGCAACTTTGGCGCCGTCGAGGCCATGCGCCGCAACCTCGAGACCTTCAACGACCGCCTCAGCGCCGTCGAGACCATGCTGCGCGCCGACGACGCCGACCAGGAGAACATGCCCAACCTGCTGCCCATCCACTACGAGCTGACGCAGCTGCGCAACATCCGCGACGACGCCATGGAGCAGATCCAGCGCGCCGACGATCCCAGCCTGCAGTCCACGCTCGAGGACTACTTTGAGCGCCTGGACGGCGCCATCGACTGGTTCGACGAGCACGTCGGCCTGATTGCCACGAGCCTGATCACGCTCGTCACGGCCGAGAACAACAACCTGGTCGTGCGCTTCGCCCTGGTCATCGAGGCCGAGGAGAAGAGCGACCAGCGCGTGCAGGCGCTGCAGGACGCCATGCGCGACCACAAGGAAATTGCGTCGCGCTTCCAGGGCATCACGGACGGCGCCAAGACGGTGCGTGGCTACAAGGGAAAGTTTCTGCAGGCCATCGAGGCCTACGCCGAGGCCCAGCTCGCAGAGACGCGGGCGACCTTCCTCGAGGACGCGTCGCGGCTCGAGAAGGAGCTGCGCTGGTTCTTCAACGACCTCAACGCCGTGCGGCTGGGCATGGCGCCCCTGATGCCCAAGAAGTGGAACATCATGCGCACCTACACCGAGATCTACCACCGCATGATGCACGACTTTCTGATCGCGCTCATCGACGACCCGGAGACCACCTCGGCCCACACGCTCGAGATCATCAGCTGGCCCGAAAAGTACTACAAGAAGATGGCCAAGCTTGGCTTCCCGCAGGACGACAAGGCGCTGACGCCGCACGTGCTCGACAACCGCGAGACGGAGCTCGTGCGCGAGTTCCGCCAGCTCATCATCAAGTACCTGGACGAGTGGATCGACCGCATCGGCCGCCAGGAGCGCAAGGACTTTGTCGAGCGCGCCACCGTCGAGGGCAGCAACCTCGACCAGGACGAGTACGGCTACTTCCGCACGCGCAATCTGATCGATCTCTGGCGCATGCTGCGCGAGCAGATCGACGTCGCCGCCAACTCGCAGCGCACCGACGTTGTCGAGGGCGTGGTCGACGCCATGTTCTTGCGCCTGCGCACGCGTCAGCAGGTCATCCAGAAGATGCTCGAAGAGGAGGCCCAGCGGTACGAGGCCGGACGCGTGCCCGACCTCGAGGGCTACCAGGCGCTGCAAGACTGGCTGGTGGCGTCGGCCAATGACCAGATTGCGACCATTGACGACAAAGACGACGATGCCGGCGGCGGCGGCGGCGGCGGCGGCGGCGGCGGTGGCGGCGGCACTGGTGGAGGGACGCGCACGTCGTATCTGACGAGCTTCCGTGACAAGATCGAGCCGCTGGTGACGCCGCAGTACATGGAGCGCGTCGACGCCGAGGTGGCCGTCTTGCGCGACGGCTACGTGGACCTGAGCACGTGGTGCATGGCCAAGTTCGCGTCGCTCATTTTCGTCGTCGACTTCAAGACGGTCATGCCCGACTTCTTCACGCCGCGCTGGTACGGCGCCGCCACGGGCATGAAGCAGATGGTGGCCACGCTCGAGGAGTACGTCACCGACTACCGCCTAGTACTGCACTACTCGCTCGTCGACGTCTTTGTCGAGATCTTCTCGGACGAGCTGCTCGTGCGCTACCTGTCGGCCATCCGCAACAAGGGTGCCAAGCTCAAGCGCGCCGACCCGTTCCAGGACCAGATCTTTGCCGACGTCGCCTCCGTTTTCGAGCTGTTCGACGCCATGCCCAAGGCGGAGGCCGCCGGCAACCTGAAGCGGACGTGGCGCGTCACCGAGCAGTTCCTGGCGCTGCTGACCGTCGGCAAGGACGGCATCGCCGAGGCCTTTATCGCCTACAAGACGGCCTACTGGGACCTGCAGATCAGCTGGGTCGAGGCCGTGCTGCGCGCGCGCGACGACTTTGAGCGCAGCATGCTCAACATTGTCAAGGCGCAGGCGGCGCAGATCTACGTTGAGAGGGGACCCGAAACGATTATGAGCAAAATCAAGTGACAGCAGCCCCCAACAGCCAGAGCCGTTCAGCCAGATGCGATGCTCAACAACTAAAGTAAAATGGAGAAGGGGACAACACGAACATATACGGGCGATATTAGGCAATCAAGCCTTTCGGGGGCTTCCGCCGTGGGTGCCCAGTGGCCACCCCTCGTACCCACGCTTCGGCCGAGGTACATATGATCCCAGCTTGGTGCCCCATCCCTCACCAGCACGTCGTGCCCGAGCCCAGGTCGTTAGGGGACGACTGGAGGGGCCAAGGGCTTCTGCGTTGAGGCTATTTTGCAACACCTGTGAAAGAAGACTTGGGCCCGTACGAGCTGTGCGAAGAGAAAAGCAAAAGGGCCAGCCGAGTTTTTTTTTTCGAATGCACCTGATAGGAAGGACATTGATTAGTTGCCACACGATGTGGACAGTTTAGATTTGTGCTATGTCTAGCATCTGGGTAGCCAGCCATATTACTCCCCATTCACGATAGGCTCCAACATCGAGTCTCCGTTTCGTTACTTTTTTTCTTTTCCTTGCCTTAATTGCTCACTCGATTTGTTTTGGTCATTCGCCTTCTTGTCCTTGGGCCCGTAACATTTTCATGCTCCCTTAACACAATGCACATTTGCAACCCGATACTAAAACGCCCCCCTCCCCCCCCCTGTATAAAAATGAAAAAGAAAACGCCGCGAAATAGGCAAAACAAGTAAAGATCAGAAATAGGAAAGGCACGCCGTGCTGGAGCCGTATGCCCTAGAGTCGAGGTGGGTTCTCTCGGTCGCTTAGTCGCCTTGTCGGCAAGGCCATGCCGGCGGCTGGGCCTCGCAGCATAGTCGGAGGACCGCGCTGGCTCGTGGCGGCAGCAGCGGATGCTCCCGCTGTAGCAGGACCGGGGGAAGGGGCAGACGACGACGGAGCGGTGCGTCCGGCGGCGCCGCCAGCAGCCGCCGCCGCCGCAGCACTGCTGTCCTCGTCGCCGCCGCTCCGGAGTCCGACGGACCGCTTTGTCGTCTGCCGGAACGACTCCATCAGCCAGCGCACGTACATGCTGATGTGGCCCATGCTGTTGCGCAGCTCGAGGATCTGGTCTTTGAGCGGGCCGAGCTCGTTCATGAACAGCTGCGCCTGGCGTGCGTCCACCTCGCCTAGATAGCGCTCTAGGTTCTCGACCTTGGCGTCGAATATATCAATGTACGCCACGATGCGGTTCATGCGGTCGCTGTCGTCGGCGGAGGGTGCCGCGCCGCCGCCGCCGCCGCCGCCGCTGCCCGTTGTACCCTGCGTCGCCAGTGATGACGCGCCGCCGGGCGGCGTTCCTGGCCGTGTGCCACCGCCAGGGCTGCCGCTGGGGTGCGTCAGAAGAGCACCCGCCGCCGCTGCGTCGTAGTAGCTGCTCAGGTCGTGGCCGCCATTGAGCGGCAGAGGCGGCTGTGATGCCTGCTGCGGGGCGTAGTCGAACAAGTGTGGGTGGCCGGAGGGCGCCGGCGTAACACTGCCAGTGTTCACGGCAGGCAGAACGGATGGCCCGGCGGTGGGGACAGCAGCCTCCGGCTGTGCTTGATTCGGGGGCTGGCGGGCTGCCATTTCGACCTCCAGCTTGCGAACCCGATCTTGTGAGTCCTGCAGGACTGTCTCCATACTGTTCATGTCGGCACGGTGGGCCCGGTTCATGCGCATGATCATGCCGTACAGACACGTGCTCTCGTGGTCGTTGAAGTCCCGCTTCTTGTTTGTGTAGGTGCAGCCGGAAGTCCGGTACTTGCACTCGATCCGGCGCTCGGCACAGTTTGTGACGTGGGTTCCGTACAGATGGCGCGGCACGGCGGCCAGGCAGTGCTCGCACATGAGCTCTTTCTGGTTGCAGTCGGCATCGTAGTGGTCGTCGAGCGCCGCCAGTTCCACGGGCTTCCCGCAGTAGACGCAGTCCACGGCCTTGTGGAGGCAGCTGCCCTCTTCGCTGTCGCGGCGGGTCACGAGCTTGTTGCAGGACGGGTCCGGGCAGGGGATCTGTGTAAAGGAGCACTCGACCTTGTAGTGGTGCTCGATGAGCGACCGGGCCGAGGTGAAGTCGCACCGCATGTTGGGGCACCGCACTTGCAAGTTGTCGAGCTGGTTGGAGATGATGTGTGGCGCCGTGCGTGCCGGTACGCGGCCGCGGCTCGTCTCGAAGAACTGGATGGGGTTGCGGTCAATGGGGCATCGGTTTCCGTGCTCGAGGGACTTGACGAGGCACTTGTGGCAGAAGATGTGGAAGCACGTTGTGATTTCGGGCCGCACGAGTGGCGCACGGCAGATGGGACAGTCGAGGTTCTCGTCGTAGGAGCCGATGTACTCGAGGGCGTGCCAGTCGAGTTTCGGCGTCTTTGCCCGCTTCCGGCGCGCCACCTCGTGCCTGGCCGGCTGCTGTCGTACGACACTCTCGGGAGAAGGAATGGGGGAGGGAGCCGGAACCGACGCTGGAGCCTCGGGGCTGCGAGCATTTGCCTGCCCATGAGGTATCTCTGCCTGCCGCTGTGGTTGCTGTGATTGCTGTGATTGCTGTGATTGCTGCTGTTCAAGTTCTTGTTGCCGCCGTGGCTCGAGGACGGGCTGCGGCAGAAGAGAGGGAAGATTGGATGCGTCGTCGGCTGTGGGTGCGCCGCCGGAATGCGACTGCGTGCTCGACTGTTGGCCGCTGCCGCCATAGCGCTCGTCAAAGGACGCGGGGTGCTGGAGGTAGTTGGCATAGTCTGCGTCGTAGCTCCCGCCAAAGTTGGCATCGTATTCGATCTGGACGGGACCGACGGTGCTCGGCGACGTCGAGCGTGCCAGGACCTCGTCTCGGCTTCGTCGTCGGGGCCGGCCCGGGCTGTAGCTCCTACTGCTGCTCCGGCTGTGGCTCTGGTCTATTCTGAGGCGCAGCTCGTCGCTGTCTCTCCTGCTCTCGCTGTGGCCTGCAGCTTGGTGGGAATGCAGCTCCAGCTCGGCCGCGCTCTCGGCCAGGTCTTCATCGTGCGGCGGAAGGTTGAAGCGCCGGCGGCGGCTGGCGTTGGCCACGGCCGAGTTGCGACGCTGCTGGTACTCCTCTTCGAAGAACTCCTCGGGAGTGTTGGGCGGTGGCATCGCGACGCTGGGTGGAGGCGGCGCGCGCCTCACCGTATGTTGGGTGCTCGCGCAGGTGGCCAGAGAGGGGGAGCGTGGGGCAAAGGTGGGTGGATGGAGCTTGGTTGGACGGAAAAGCAGACTGATCGCGGCTGGTTCAAGGTGTGCCTTGCGGGCTTTCAAGGGTTTGAGACTGTAGTTTGTGCGCCGCTGGGCCAAAGCGGCATCTTGGATGCTTTGTTGGGAAGACGGCAATGTGAGTTTCGAGGTTGGGCGCTGGCTTTGTTTTGCGGAAGTGGCGGCGGGATGTGGCCGAGGCTTTGGCGTCGGTGGCGCCAATTGCCTGTTACTTCACCGCGGCGTGCGCGGCGTGTGCGGCGTATGGGACGTGGGGCTGCTTTAATACGGGGCGCGTTAGCGCGCGTGCTGTGGTGTCGTAAGATTCGTGGGGAAAGCTGATGCGAATCGTGCTGGTGGGCGGTGCAGTTGATGCTGGTACACTTGGGGCGTCGCAACTCTCAAGATGAAGCAATTTGAGAGTCAGTATTATTCGTGAAAATCATGCAAGACTCGATGCCTCTCGGTGAAGTCAACGGCGGCAAGAGCGGTGTTATCAAGACGGTTGGGAAGGAGGCACCTGCAGAGTTCCGTCTCTGTGCGCCGCACAAAACCAGCCATTGCAGCACGTGATAATAGAGTGCGTTTAGTACGTTCCAGTATTAGGGAGTATATTAACACCGACTGACGAAGACCTCACTCACATTCTCAAAAGCATCGTGGCTTCACCTCTGATTCGTCTCAGACGGCTTGCTTCTTGTCGATTCGCCTGGCCTCTATTCTCGCAGTGATGGTGAAGCAAATATGAGAATTATCACAAACATCCATTCTTCAAGGCTGGAAAAGAGACTAGACCAGTGGAAATATCATCATGTAAAGGCGAACACTGTTTTGTCACCGTACTTGTCTTGCCCAACGATCTATGTTGTATTCCGTAGGCGAAATATTATCAGCTTCTCTGCCAAGCAGTCCTGACGCTCCCAGTATCATGTCTTGTCTATACTGTATGTCGTCTGTCGTTCTATGCGAGCGGCCATCTAGACTGTCCCGCTCTTGGCCCCGAGGCGGTCTGCGGCCTCGTCGACCTCGTCTGCAGTGCCGCACAAGAGCCCTCCTCGCTCGTCCGTGCTGGCCAGGGGCGTATCTAGGACGTTGGCAAAAGTCGCCGCATCGACAGCCTTGCCGCCCGCACACTCCATGATCAAGGCAATGGGGCACAGCTCATACAGACGCCGAAGCTTGGCCTTGCTCGCAGCCGTGACGGGCGACAGGTAGATGCCGTGGCCCTTGACAAGCATGTGCACGACATCGGGCACCAGGCCACCGGCGTAGCGCAGCGTGTACTTGCTGGTGATGTAGTGCAGGATGAGGCGCTGGTAGTGTTCGTCCTCTGCGGCGGCACGAGCATTGGCTGGCGCAAAGTAGCGTGTCTGGGGCTTACCAGTGCCGTCGCGACCGTTGCGGCTGAGAGGCGGCAGCTGTACGTCGGTGTGCACAATCTGCCAGGTACCACCGCCGACCGTGGTCGCGGCCTCCGAGAAGCCCAGCTCAATGCAAGCTGGTGTGTGGCCCGGAACACGCAGCGCCACAACGGCCGTGGTCCGCGGGCCGTAGACACCCAGGACGGCAGCGACCTGGGCATCGGCCGGCCGCGTGCCCAGCGCCGTGGGGCCGTCCCAGACGCCGGCGATGGTGCCGACGGTCCAGTTGGGCGCAATGATGGAGCTGCCGTCGAGGGGGTCGAAGGCGACCGTGTACGTCTCCGGGGTGGGGGCCGACGACGAAGCGGAAGCGGCTGCAGGAGGAAATACGGCCCGCTCGATCGGGTCTTCTTCGCTGCTCGCGGTGGCGACGCTGGGGCAGGTTGCGAGCGCCGCGCGGATGAGGTTCTCGGCGGCAACGTCGACGTTCAGCTGGTCATCGCCAAATGCGTTCGTGCCGCCAGCGAGTGCGACATGGTGGGATGTGCGCAGGGCGGCGGCCACGGCGGCGATGCTGTCGAGGAGGGCGGGCAGCACTGAGGTGCAGAGAGCCGAGCGGCTGCTGCCGGAGGGGATGATGGACGCAAGGTGCTGCACCACGGCAGCGGTTGGCTGCATGTTAAGAGAAAAGTGAGGCAGGCCGACGTGACCCGACGCTTGGTGGCGAGTGTTTATTCGGGTGCCAAGTGAAACACACACACTCAGAGAGAGAGAGAGAGAACAAATTATCTCGCAGGAGATAGACCCGCTTTGATGCCACTAAAAAGGTCGGAGCTGCGTCTGACAGGACTGTATAGTGAGATATTTTCGATAACCATTTTGCATGCACTACCTACTCGTAGACTGTAGAACCGTCGACGAACAACAGAACGGGCAAACGATGTCCGCCGTGCTGCATAGTGAGGAGGCAGAGAAATCTCAAGGAATACCGTAGCTACTCGTCAGAAAAGCTTCACGGCTTAGGTGAAAACGCAAGCTGAAGATAGTCGGGATAGGGAAGAGAAACAACAGTAGAGAGATGATATGCCGCGATCATTGTGCCATCCTGGACTTGCGTAGGCGTTATAGAGCGTCCTGAGGTCGATGGTGTGAGTCTCCGGAACCAGTGAGGCCGAGGGGCGAGATGAAGTCAGCATGCAACGGGGAGGTGGTGTTGTTCGTACGTGTGAGTGCTTCCTTACCTTTTTACTTCTTCTACTTCTTCGTCTTCTTTTCTCACATTCGCAAAAGTCAGCTGCCGAGATTGTCCTTGCACGTTAAGAAGAGGAGGACATTGTGACTGCTAGACGTGCAAGTTTGTGCCAGAGTCTCCCGTTGCACGCCAAACCCAGCCAGCCACACAACGCCATCAAGGCGCACAGCATTACTGCGTGCGCCGGACAGGAACAGTGGCCACAGACACATTTAGCAAGGGACAGCGCATCCGTCCAATGTTGCCCTTGCGGGACGCTGTATTCCGCTCCGTGCGCCCGAGCCGCTGTGCTGCGGAGGAAGGCGATGAATGCGGATCAAGGAGAACCTTGATGGCGACCCTGATGGGGAGCGGTGAGAGAAGGTTTTGGGGAAACAAAAAAAGAAAAAAGGGAAACAAAGTATGTAGGGGGGAAATCAAAGGAGAAAGGTGTTTCAACAAAGATCTACCACAGCGGTGAAGCTTCCCTCCTTGAAGCACATGCACTTGTTGAGCTGCAGGTAGCCCTGGCCACCGGCACTTACGCTTTTGTTGAGGCTGAGGGACCTTTCAGTACCGACAGGAGGACAACTCCGACGTCAACCAAGGAAGCACAAATGGAGTGCACAAGCTACCGAGCGACGGAGCGACCGAGCACCCAGGCGACAGACTACAGGTTCACAGCTCCCCTGTCGCGGACCGACCTCGGGTTCGCCACAGTCACAGATGCCGCCTCGTCATTCCTTAGATAAATTGGCAGCAGCCGTCTGGACGAGGTATCTGTCCCGCTCTTCCCGTCAAACCACTTCGGTGTAGCGGTGGTGGCCGGCACAGGCTGCTTTGTACGTCGTTTGTGTGCCAGCACCAGGAAGGAGGACAAGCAGAGACAACGTGAGCGGTGTACGCTGCCCGTCACGCCTCCCATATGAGGAGGGTGCTAGCGAGCCTGTCGTACGATAGAAGCTGGTGTGTGTAGATGAAAGTGCACACGTATATATAAAGCGGGAGGGAGGGCGGAAGGGAGTTGCGACGGATTGTCGCCTTGGATGTTTGTTCTGCAGTCCTGTCTTGTTAGAAGGGGAGACAGGCTTCCTGCGGCTACTCATAGCGACACGATGGCAGAACAGCCCGAACCTGCAAGCATAAGCTCCGTGCTGCTACGGACGGACACCCGGAGCCGTGCCGTGGCTACTACAGACGACGTGCACCTGCCCGCTGCGACCGGCCGTGACGCCCCAAAAGCACTGATGATCGTGCCCCCGATGCGGGCGCCCACGGGCGGCCAGAATAAGAGCAAGAAGAAGAAGAGCGAGAGGAAGAGGGCCAAAGAAAAGTCGCCACAGCAGCGACTCAACGCCTACTGGCACTTGACACAGGCGCGGAGGCCGGGCCGCATCACGTCTGTGTTCCCGCGGTGGCTCTACAGGAACCTGCTACCGGCCGACGATGTGCTGGGATTCGGCACTTGCGGCCCAGCGATGACGCCCACAGCATCACACACATCGACAGACTCGACCGCATCGACGGCGTGGCTGACGGTGTCGGGCGGGACGGCAGGGACGGCAGAAGAGCCAAGTGCAGCGCCATCTGTCGGCGCATCAACCGTCAACGCTGCGGCCAGCTACGAGGCTGCGGCGCGGGCGTGCCGTGCGACTGTGGCGCGCATCGTTCGCGAGTGCCGGCGCAGCAACGAAAAGTTTACGGACCCAGACTTCAACCTCGAGAACGACCCGCAGCGCAACTGCCTGCGGGGGCTGGTGCGACGGCGCACGGTGGACGGCGGCGATGACCAGAACGAGGGGCTGGAGCCGACGCACACGCCGGCGGCGGTGCACCGGGTGGACTGGATCTTCCGTGAGCCGGTGTTCACGGTGGCGGGCGGGTTCGCGCAGTCGGACATCCGGCAGGGGCGGGTCGGCGACTGCTGGTGGGTGGCGGCGGTGGCGACGATTGCGCACCGCACGGAGCTGATGCAGCGGCTGTGCGTGGCGCGCGACGAGACGTGCGGCGTGTACGGGTTCGTGTTCCAGCGCGACGGGGCGTGGGCCGCGACGGTGGTGGACGACAACCTGTACCTGCACCACGGCGACTTTGCGGTGCAGCGGTACGACGGCACGGGCGAGCGGGCGCGCGAGCACCGCGAGCGGTTCCAGCAGGGGTCGCGGGCGCTGTCGTTTTCGCGGTGCGAAGACGACAACGAGACGTGGCTGCCGCTGCTGGAGAAGGCGTTTGCCAAGGCGCACAACGACTACGGCGGGCTGGCGGGCGGCTGGTGCGGCGAGGGCGTCGAGGACCTGACGGGCGGCGTCAGCACCACGGTGACCGCGAGCCGCGTGCTCGACAAGGACCGCCTGTGGCGCGAGCTGGCCGACGACGCCGGCCGCTTCGTCTTTGGCGCCTCGCTGCTCGGCTGCGGCTGCTTCTTGTCCAACAACAACGGCCTGACCGTGAACCACTGCTACTCGGTGCTGCGCGCCGTCGAGGTCAAGAACGAAGAGGGCCAGACGCAACGGCTGGTCAAGATCAGGTAAGAGTTTTTGTCGTCGTCATCGTCGTCGTCATCGTCGTCGTCGTCGTCGATGCATCGCATCTTCCCACTGTCTGTCTTCATCGACTGACTGACCTCCCCCCCCCCCCCCCCTTAGAAACCCATGGGGCCAGCGAAACGAACGCACCGGCATGGGTGAGTGGCACGGCCCCTGGTCGGACGGATCCAAGGAGTGGACGCCATACTGGCTGGCCAAGCTGGAACACTCGTTTGGCGACAACGGCGTGTTCTGGATGAGCTACGCCGACTTGCTCGCCACCTTTGGCTGGCTGCACCGCACGCGGCTCTTCGATCAGCATTGGACCGTCGTGCAGCAGTGGACGAGCGTCGACGTCTCCTGGCTGGCCACGGGCTACCTGCCGACGTACTTTGTCGTCGACGTCAAACGGCCGGGTACCATGGTCGTGGTGCTGTCCCAGCTGGACGACCGCTACTTCCGTGGCCTCAAGGGTCAGTACACGTTTGCGCTGCACTTTGTGCTGCGCCGGGTGGCGGATGGCGCCGTTCTCGGCGTCGTGCACGCATCCAACACGCACGAGCGGCGGTCCATCAGCTGCGAAGTAGACGTGGACGCGGCGGGCCGCTATGAGGTGCTGCCGCAGGTGACGGGGCGACGCGACCGCATCAAGGTCACGGTGGCGGAGGCCGTGCGGGAGGCGGTGGAGCTGAACCCGGAGAAGCTGCGCCAGGTAGGGCAGCAGCACGATGCGGCGCACGCCAAGGGCGCCGATGTCGTGGACGAGGACCTTGTTCTCGAAGCCAAGCGGGCCAGGAGGATCCAGCGGGCCAGGCAGATGCGGGTGTGGGCCAAGGCACAACGGAAACGGGACCGGGAGAGAAAGTATCGTGACGAGATGGCTGATTGGAGGAAGAGGGAGGATCATAGGCTGAAGAGGAGGGAGGGGAAAGGGGAGGGGGAAAGGGAGAGGGGAGAGAAGGAGGAGGGGGGGAAAGACGTGAAGGAGAAGATGGAGAATGATGATAAAGGGAGACACAGTGGCCCGCCCTCGTCAGACGAGGAGGACGCGGACGACGGCTGGCTTGTCAATCTCGGCCCAGAGTCCATGCCCGAGCCGGAGCCGGACTTTGACTCCGACACAGACGACGACGACGACGACGACGACGACGAAGATGACGACTACGGCATCTTTTTGGACGACAGTGACAGCGACGACGACGACAACAACGGCCACGACAGCGACCACTTGGCCCGGGTCAGGAAGCGTCTGGAGAAGAAGAGTTGGCCGTTTGGCAGAGACGACGACGACGACGATGATGACGATAACGACCGGGCTGGCCACGGCCACGGCCACTGCCATCACGGCCCATCCCGGCCACGAAGCTTCGACCCTGCAGACTATAAATGGAACGCGGTGAGTTGGCAGCATCGCGCACGCCGCACCAAGGAACCACGCATGCGGCAGTTGTGTGCTAACAGCAGAGGGGCAGGTGTGCGTGCTGGGCCTGCGTGTCTACTCGCAGGACGCGGCGACGACTATCGAGCTGGTGAAGCCAGGGCGGAAGAGGACTGCGGACGGGACCGCTGGGTGGAGGGGGGACAGGGGAGGAGGGCAGACGTGAGGCGAGAAAGTTGTTCCTGGGAGGAGGTGTCGTTTCTGTTTTCTCAAGTCTCTCACTTGATTTTTTTGTTCTACTCTACCTTTTGATTTCCTTCTCCTTTTCTAGAGAATGTCACGTACGGCACCAGGAAAAAAGTCCGTAGGGCCAAGACGGGATCTAACCCTTCGAAAGCACCCCCCTCGACCGTGTGACGTGCAACATAGGTGGCACCAGCCGTCTTGGCACTCCTACCTTGTCTTGGAGCGTGGGGTTGCACGAGATATATAGGCATTGGCAGGATCCCAACCCGACACTCCGGCTTCCCGCTTCCCGCTTCCCGCTTTCCGATCTCCCCAATCACACGATCTCTGCGATCTCTACGATCCGTGCTGGCCCTCGCCGACGGCAGCCACGGCCAACTGTCGCTGTTTTTCTTCTCCCCCTTATCCTTGCAGGTCCCGAGCCTGCGAAGGCGTCGACGGCATGCCGGTTCGTAGAAGCAGCAAGGCTGGGCAGACGACGGCTTGGCAGTATATCTATGTGTTATAGACTGCAGGAGTAACGGTCATAGTTAGGTGCCATCACCGGCAAGTACATGTCAAAGGTACGTGAGATGCGAGAGGAAAGGAGTGGGAGGAAACCGCCCTCCGACGCTCCAAGGAGGCCCAGCCACCGACGAGCGTCTCGAAGCCTCTCCCGGCTTCTCCGTCGATGGGACCACGCGCGCCGTCGCGACGGCGGCCAACGCGACCGACGCGGGGCTGTCCGCGCACGTCTTCTCGCGCGACGGGCAACGTGCGCGCGATGGAGGTCGGCATGGTGGGCGTGGACTCGGGCGTGATCAGCGACATCAGCGACGTGGCACTGCCGTTTGGCGACGCCAAATCGGCCGGCTGTGGGCGCGAGGGCAGTCGCTATGGCATGGAGGAGTACACGACCCTCGAGGCGATCGCGCTGGGCGGCGTGGAAGGGCATGGCATTCCAGAGCGGGCTGTAGAGACTCCCCTGTCAATATGCCGTCGTCGTGTGTCGTCTTCGCAGGCCGATCGCACAAGTCGGTGAGACCTCGTCTTGTATGTCGCCGGCCGCGGATTCTACAGTACCGAGTACATTGTCCTTTTCTCCGGCCTACGCATCCTTGCAGCTGTCGACGCATGGCCGCGACTACGTTGCATCGTAAAGACGCAAGCCGACTGCCGATGCACCAAAGCCGACGTCCGCAGGTTCGACTCCGTATTTTGCTCCGCCTCACAGATACCCGGCGCTGGCCGTATTTTGCTGCACGGCGAAGGTACTGCGGGATTTGCCAATGGAAGGGATGAAAAAATGACACAGAAATACTCGGAGCACAAAGACGCGGGTAGTTATCGGGGGGGCATTGGAGGGGCCGTTGGCGAGGCACTGCATGTGATGTTATGAGGTTTTTTTCTCTGCACTCGCCGATCGTCAAATGAGAGGAGGCGGCCTTATCCTGTGGCATGAAATTGCGACGCTCGAACGGCAAGATGCCATCGAGCAGCGTGAGGCAACCCATCCCGCCATCCAGCCAATGCCTGGAAACCGTGGCACGTCGTCGGCCCATGGCTCGAGTACAAAAGGATCGCCCTCCCGGTTGCCGAGGGAGGGTGCACGCAGGTCTCGCTCTATGCTACCCATCCATTTTTGTTTGTTTTCCTCTTTTGTTTCTCCCCTGCCCGCTCTGGCTGTTGCACTGCCCCCTTTTCCTCCTCTATCGTTTCCGGAGCCCGCCTCCGCTGTAGAACGCGTCCCGTGTCCCGCGCCCACGTTTCCTGCTCCCCAGTCTCCGCGATGGCAGAAAGCAAGGTGCCCGACGTGTCTCGGACGATCCAGTTCGATGAAGCCGTTCTCCCGCCTCGGCAATCCGCGTCCGCAGGCGTCGAAGGCATTGTCGGCGATGTCGATGGCGAAGAGAGGGCCCGGAACATCGCAGACCAGGACATCTATGGGTCGCGCAAGCAAGTACGAAGATGAGCATTGGCCCGGGGGGGACGTTTCCATTTATCTGATGTAAAGGCTTAATAGACGTACGGCGGCTTTGTCCTGGCCTGGCTGGCCTTCCAGTCCACCGGGATCATCTACGGTGACATTGGAACAGTAAGTTGATGCGGCCGGCGTGCGGATGCATCTTCCCCATGTCCAGTCGAGAGCATCGTCTATTAACGTGGTGGTTCGCCCGCCAGTCGCCGCTCTATGTCTACTCGTCGACGTTCTCTTCCCAGCCCTCCTGGGACGACCTTGTTGGCGCGCTGTCCATCATCATCTGGTCCCTGACGCTGATCGTCACCACCAAGTACATCTTCATCGTGCTCGCGGCCGACGACGATGGCCAAGGCGGCACCTTCGCCTTGTACTCGCTCCTGTCGCGCTACATGAACATCATCCCCAGCCGCGGCCCGAATGTCAGCAGCACGGTCAAGATGGAGCGCTACATGACCGACGAGATGCGGCCGGCGGGGCGCAGCATCCGCAGCGTGTTTGAACATTCCACCACGCTCCAGTTTCTCCTGAAAGCCGGCGGTGTTGTCGGCGTGTCCATGGTCATGGCCGACGGTGTGCTGACGCCGGCCCAGTCTGTTCTCGGCGCCATCCAGGGCCTGCTGGTGGTGAAGCCCGACCTGCACACGTCGACGATTGTTGGTGTCTCCTGTGGCATCTTGGTCTGCCTCTTCCTCATCCAGCCCTTTGGAACGGCAAAGCTCGGGACGACGTTCGCCCCCATCGTCACGGTCTGGCTGCTCTTCAATCTCTGCGCCGGCATCTACAATCTGGCCAAGTTCGACTACACCGTCCTCAAGGCCTTCAGCCCCGTCTTTGCCTTCAAGTATCTGATCCGCAATGGCGAAGAGGGGTGGAGGAGCCTCGGCGGTCTTCTGCTGGCCTTTACCGGCGTGGAAGCCCTCTTTGCCGACCTGGGTGCCTTCAGCAAGAGGGCTATTCAGATTTCGTGGCTCGGACTCGCCTACCCGTGCCTGCTCCTTGCCTACATTGGCCAGGCCGCATACATCTCTGCGGACGCCGAGCAAATTGCCTATACCAACCCGTTCTTCTACACGTTGCCGCCGGGCTCCCTGTACTTTGGGTGCGTTGGATTGGGATGTCGGACTGACGCAGCGTCCAGCTAGGGGGCTCACCACTCTTCACTTTTGCTAACGACACGTCTGCACAACAGCCTCGTGATTGCCATCCTCGCCGCCATCGTGGCATCGCAGGCCATGGTCACAAGCACGTTCCAGCTTCTGATTCAGGTCATGCGCATGTCGTACTTCCCGCACATCAAGGTTGTCCATACGAGCGACCGGTTCCACGAGCAGGTGTACTTGCCCCTGGCCAACTGGCTCTTGATGATCGGCACCGTTATCGTGACGGCTGTGTACAACAACGTACGCAGGCCCCTCCCTCCTCACCATCTCTTCCTTTCTTTTCTTTTTTTCTTCCCGGACACATGGCTAACAGCGGTCGCTGCAGACCACCTCCCTGGGCAACGCCTACGGTGTCTGCGTCATCACGGTCACGTTCATGACGACCTGCATGGTGTCCCTTGTCGCCCTCGTCGTGTGGCGCCAGCCGATCTATCTCGTGGCGCCGCTGTTCCTCGTCTTCGGCTTGCTTGACGGCGCCTACATGTCGTCGGTGCTGACCAAGGTGCCCAAGGGCGCCTGGTTCACCATCTTGCTCTCTGCCATCCTAAGCACCATCTTCATCATGTGGCGCTTTGGCAAAGAGGCCCAGTGGGCGGCCGAGTCGCGGGACCGCCTCGCCCCGGCGGACCTGCTGACGAACACGGCAAACAGCCGCAACCCGGACGCGACGCTGCGGCTCGCATCCGTGTTCGGACACACGGCCGTGTCGACGGTGCCTGGCATCGGCATCTTCTTCGACAAGGCCGGCCAGCCGGGCGTTCTCCCGCCGTCGTTTACCCATTTTGTGCGCAAGTTCGCCACCCGGCCCACGGTGATCATCATCTTCCACATGCGGCCGCTGCCCGTGCCGAGCGTGCCCATGGAGGAGCGCTACATTGTGACGCGCACACCCGGCCGCTCGCTGCTGCCCAGCTGCTATTCGGTCGTCCTGCGCCACGGCTACAGCGACGACGTGATCCGCCCCGGCATGGGACGCGACCTCGTCACGCAGATCGAGCTGGCCGTGTCGCACGGCATTGGCAGCGGCAGCGGCAGCGGCAGCGGCAGCGGCAGCGGCAGCAGCAGGCGCGACGCCAGCGGGGACGACGTCGCCGCCGAACTGGACGTCCTGCGCGAGGCCGCCCTGACACAGACCGTATACATCCTCGGCAAAGAGACCATCCGCATCAGCCGGCCAGTCGGCGGGAAGTGGCGGCCGTGGACCTTTACGAGGGCCATGATTCTCGAACTGTTCCTGTGGATCCGCGAGAACTCGCGAACCAAGCTGGCGGACCTGAACATTGATGCCGACAATCTGATCGAGGTCGGGTTTCTCAAAGAGATCTGACAACGTCTGTCGGTGCTGCGCACACACGGCAGCCATGGGCTGCCTGGCGCTTGGGGTATGAGCGGCATGCAGATGCCTGTCTCTGGCATTCAACTGCCGCCCCCCTTCCTCCCCCTTTTTCTCTTTTTTTTTTCTTGTCGCCGTCGCAGCACAAAACTTGAGGAAGTTCAATTTCATCACCAGTATGCTAGACTTTGTTCTCTGTGCTTATGCCCGTGACCTTTATGCCCTCGTAACTTGATATGCCACTTCGCCTGCTTCTAACTAGTACACGGTCATGTTGGCAGGTCAGTACGAACCGGTGCAAATGCAGCACAGAACAAGACCATACAAAACCAACGGTAACATTAGACTTACAGAAAACTAGTTTATGTAGTTTGTTTCTCAGTCTTTGCATGACCCCCTCCCCCCCAAACAACAGCGCCTCAAAATGTGTCTTTCAACAACTGTTGTTGATCAACCTGAATCCATAGATCAAGTTGTCGACATGGCCTGTCTCATTCTGACAGGAAAATGCAATGGTAGAGTCGATGCCCGTCGCCGTAAACGACAAGGACACGCCGTAGTTTTCATTGACCGGCACATCCGCCAGGTCAACGCCAGTCATGGCTGGACCGATGCTGTTGGTTACAGATAGTACGCAAGTGCCCGAGGAGGTGTCATCGGAGAATTTTTGTAGCGTGAAGCTGAACGAGTAAGGGATGTCCGGGTCGGTTCCCGTTGTGTACGCGATGGAGAAGTTGTAGTCTGATCCGTCGGCGGATGTTTCCGTAAACTCAAGATAGTCCCCTAGGGACCGGATGTACGCCTGGTGGATCGTTGACGGATCGCTGGATAGGATAGACCATTGGTCTGGGAACGTAGTGATGGAGATGGTGCTGATTAAGTTGACGCCGCAGTTCTGGTACGGGCCCGTAGGTGCGGCCGAGCTGGATGAGGAGACAGAAGAGGAAGAAACGGAAGAGACCGAGGAGACCGAGGAGACCGAGGAGACTGAGGAGACTGTGGAGGCCGAAGAGGAAGAGATCGCCGGGCTGGATGAGCTGGAAGCAGGCGCGTTTGCAGATGCAGAAGAAGAGACCGAGACAGACGAAGAGCCGGAGACGGACGACGGCGAGGGCGAGGGTCGGCACCGCGAGGCGCTGGCGATGCCGGCGGCGCAGACGAGAACCAAGGCGCGTGGGACTTTCATAGCTGAAAGACTGGCAAAGTGGTGATGAAGTCGGGGCCAAGCGAAAGGGCGACGAAGCGAGTGACTGTGAAAGAAAGAGGTAGAGAGTGGAAAGGGGGCTTGAAGGGTAAAAGTACGACGACATGGGGTATCTTGAGACTTTAAGACGGCAAACATATCTCTCTGCTTCTCTGCTCTTCTCGTGCTCCGTCTTCATAGGTTTCCATTTCCATCCCCTGAATCGATCTCTTTGTTGCCGTTCCATCCAGCGGAGCTGTCTCCCCAGATATGTCTTCTTCAGGCCTAGAAGGGTCGTTTATCAAGTGTGGAAAAAAGTAGTCGACGCTTTTCAATATAGAAATACTCGCAGCAGTTGCCAATTGGAACCAGGGGTTGGGAGAGTAGTGCTGCGACTACGACGCACTCGGTACGCTAAAAAGCTTACCTGGTTTAGTCCCTGCTGGCAAGAAACAGAACGGCAGAGAAAGCGATGCCCCTGTGCATATGTTGGTTGCAAATACGAGGTCAGAGGCGTCGTACTCGTTGTTCGACGTGGCAGATTTCTCTGTGCCAGACCTCAGCCAGAACGTTCTCGCTGGAGGCCGGCCAGCACAAAGGCAACGCGTCCGGCAACGGAAGTAGAAAAACACATGTAGCTACCCTGCTCCGTATTCCAATATACTTGTGCGTCGTGCACCTTTTTGTAGAACCGTGCCGAGATGTGCAAGGACATGCAGAGAGCGTACCGGTGACGGCAGCGGGACATACTTGTTCTGGGCTGTTCCACTGGGGAGTGCTCGTGATGGAGGCAACAGGAAAGGGGTACAACGTCGTATTGGATGTGTAGGAGGTGATGAAGAGGAGGGCGGGACAACGATGAAACATAACCGAAAGAACAAAGCTGGAGGCGAGTAACATATTAACACAGCAATAAAAAAAGTAGAGGACGGATCTATGAGACCGGGGGCCTGTGACACGGTTGATAGTCCAGGCTAGAATGCTGGGAACCCCCGGGGGAATGTCTGGCGTCGAAGCATTTGCTCATCGAGAATCCGAAAAGGAGAAAGAAATAGACAGGAACTCAGCCATCCACGCATCTTGCCTTGCTTTGCACAAAGAGGGAAAGGCTTCCTGACCCTTGCGAGCACGAATCATATCGTATAATGGCATCCATGAGAGGAAAGGAAGAAGCTTTTGAAAAACAAAAAAGATAAGAAGAAAGCACGCCCAAGAGAAGAAACTACCGAAACGGGGGAGCCACACTCTCGCCAACTGTGGAAGCAGAAGCAAGTAAGATCAACTGTAGAAAAAGAAAGGACAAGACTACCGACATCATGCCATCAGACAACCACTATGCCCCCCCTCCTTACAACAACATCACCACCACGCCGACCACAGCTGCGCATAGAGCCGCCACCGCCGCCGGCCGGCCACCAACTACCCCGGACGCGCCGTTCTCCGCCACTGTGCTCACGCTGCCAGTCGCCGTCGCCGTTGCGCTCGCCGTCGCCTTCGTCATCGAGCCCGTCATGGTCAGGGTGAGGGTCTGCCCGTTGGTTGTAATCACCATGGTTTCGACGCTGCCAGCGCCCAAGGCAGCAGACGACGACGATGACGAGGCCGTCGTCACCGCTGCTGTCGTTGCCGCAGCCGCGCCCACATTGCCACCATCCTCGCCTTCGCCCGCGCCTTCGCTGCTGCTTGCCGCCGTGACGGTCGGGCTGCTGCTTGCCGCCGTGACGGTCGGCAGCGGCTCGAGGGTCGCGTCGGTCGTCGCGATGGTGCCGGGCAGAGGCTTGAGGGTCTCGTCCTCTGTCGAGGCGGTGCTGGCAGCACCAGCGCCAGCAGCCGCACCAGCTCCGATGGCGGCGCCTGCTCCGACAGCAGCACCAGCAGCGCCCGCAGCAGCCGCGGCCGCGGCCGCAGCGCCCGGAGTTGCAGTACCAGCAACCGTGGTAGCTACGCCAGCCGATCCGGCACCCAGAGGAACCAGAGAGGTAGCAGTAGTTACTGCAGCGGCGGCGGCAGAAGCGGTGGCTGCAGTGGCCGCCGTGGTGGTAGCCGCAGCCGTAGTGGCCGCCCCGTTCGCGCCGCCCGTGACGATCTGCACGCCAGCGCCGGCCGCAGCCGCGGTCGCCGCAGCTTCAGCTGCTGCAGTCGACGCCTGGACAGAGGCTGCGGCAGTTTCCGCTGTCGCCGTGTCCGCCGCCGTGCCGACCGTGCTAAGCGTGGCGATCGTGCCAGCGGCAGCCGCCGTCGTGCCTCCAAGAGGCTTAAGCGAACCTGTCGCCGCCGCCGATGCTGCCACTTCCGCCGCAGCGGTACTACCACCGCCCAGGGGCTTGAGAGCGCCTGTCACGGCAGTCACCGCGGCCCCCCCGAGAGGCTTCAGAGTCGCTGTGTTGGCGCTGGCGCTGGCGTCGGCCGTGACCGCCGCAGCCGTGGCCGTAGCTGTGGTCGTGAGGCCAGCGGCCGCCGCAGCTGCAACCACCGAGTTGGTGATGGCGGGCGCCGCCACGCCCGCCAGGCCCGGCAGGGGCTTCAGCGAGCCAACGGCGGCGACGGCCGTCTGCAGGCCGGGCAGGGGCTTGAGGGAGCCACCGTCTCCGGCGAGGGCTACCGCGGCGGCCGCAGCGTTGTTGCTGGTGCCACTGCCTGCCGTGCTGGTGGCGCCGACGCCGGTGCTATTGAAGCTCTTGTTGCTCTTGCCGCTGCCCTTGGCGAGGGAGTTGAGGAGGGTGTTGGTGTTGCCATTGTTGCCGGCACTCTTGGCATTGCTGTTTTTGTTGTTCTGGTTGTTCTGGTTGTTGGCTGCCAGTGCCGTGGTGGCCAGCAGCAGGGTCGTGAGGGTCGCGGCCGAGAAATGCATTGTGGCGGTTCACACGAGGGCGAATGGAGAGTAAGACAGAAAGGTGTAGCCCGATGATATGAGACGAGGAAAAGGAAAGGGAGCGACCAAAGAGAACCGCCGGGGTCGAGTCGTGATGGAAAAGAAAGGGATTTAGAGTTAAAGAGAATAGATGGGCGAAAGGGGGACAGGGTCAACCTGAACAGGAGAAAAAACAAGAGTCTGCACTGCAGAAAAGCTTGGGTAAAAGGGATGAAAAAGAAGGGAGCGAAGCAGAAGTGAAAAGGTGAAAAAGCGTGAGAGAGAGAAAATGTGAGCCTACACAACAACAAACATACAAAACACACACACAAAGAAGTAATTAACCACCAGAAACGTGCAGACCAGCGCTGAAGAAGAGAACGAAGGGAAAAGGACAGGAAGGAAGACGATCAAGAGAGGGAGAAAGGAAGGAGGACGACCAAAGCAAGAAAAGGGAAAAGAAGTAAAAAGAAGAGAAGAAGGGAGAAACGAGAGAGAAAGGGACGGACGGAAAGACGGCCAGGGAAGACGACGACCAGCAAAAGAAAGCTCGGACATGGGGGGCTACCCGGGTCGGCGGACTGCCGTGAAGAACGAGCAGGGATTGTCGTCAGCAAAGCGTTGGGAAAGACAAGATGCAGCCATAATGGGGCCGCCGGGGTAGGTAGACAGGTGGGTAGATGGTCTGGCTGGCTGGTGAACCAAGGAGAGGGAGAGGGGGTGGAGAGAGGAAGAGGACGAGAGTGTGCGTGGGCGGTGATGATTTGCGACACAAGGGGTCGGAGACGGTTATGTGCGGAGACAGGGCAGAGCGAATATGATGAAGAGGGCATTGCGATCGTAGAGCCTCGGTGGCGGCCTCGAGGAGGAGCGGTAGCCAAGTACGTAGAGGAGGAGGCCAAGACAGGGGCTGGCAGAGGTTCCTCCCTAACGCACGGCCTCTATGGAGAGACCAGGAAGAAAAGAGAGAGCCAGAGACAAAGACTGGGAGAGCTGGGTGGTCTCATGGCGGCGGTCGGGGAGGAGCAGGAGAGGAGGGGAGAGGAGGTGACTGTGAAGGGGGAGGAGGCGGAAGAGAGACGGCATCTCCACCCGGAGCGGAACAAGGCATAACAGGAGGAAACAGAACGGCTTGGCACGCCGTGACCTGAGGCTGAAACAGAGCTCTTTTCTTACGGCCAGAGACTGGCGATCTACGGAGTGCATCGTCCTCTGTCCACCACGCCCCCCCCTTGTGGAGTGTGTGAGCATCAGAAAATGGGCACATAAGCGAGTCTGTTTGGGAGATCCATTAGCCGGTCAGGGAGGAGGCGAGAGGCGAGGCAGGACACGGGCAGAAATACAAAGGACGGTGAGTAAGAAGGGAAAAGAAAAGAGAGAAGAAAAGAAAAAAGAAAAAGAAAAGAAACAACATCACGATCCTCCCCTGCCGGTTGCTTCGTCTCGGCCCCAGAAACCACCTTGCCTGACGCCCGGCACCCCTTCCTCTAGCTTTAAGCTCAAGACAGGCAAAGAAGCTTCTTTCTGCCTGCCAGGTGGTCTGGAGTCCCCCTCCTCACTCAGACGGTCCAAGGGTCCAAGCTGCGGCTCTGACACATGCCCCCCCCCCCCCCCCCCCCTGCAACCCCTGTCGTCCATTCTCAGCTGAAACGCGCACCGCACCGCAGCCTCCGTGCAAGAACCGCTTCTGCTGTGTCGGCTTTTTGGAAAGAGCAGGTTGCCTTGCTCGGGTCGAACTGACGTTTTACACGCAGCACAATGTGCCGAGGGCGGAGGACGGCGGAGGGCTGAGGGCGACGGCCGCCAATGCGAACAACAGCGTCGGCCGCGTTGACTGCCCACCACGACCAGCAGCTGCGGCCAGGGAAGGTTCGGTGCTACGGTAATGATCTGGTGCTATGCTTGGCACCGCAAGACGAGACGAAGAGGACGCGAAGAAGACGCGAAGAAAAAGAAAAGAAAAAAGGGCGCAGAGGTAGAATCTGCAGCTGACAGCCAACGCTCGAGACGCCCATCTGTATTGATCAGGTTACTTTAAATTTCACCCAGTCCCTCTCATTCTCCAAACTAGACACATAGACCGCGATAGAAAGAATACAAGAAAGAAAACAAGAAAATAAACCACAATGTGACTACGAATACAGAGACCGTGAAAAAGCTGCTCCTAAAACCAGAATAATAAACCCCTTCCCCCTCCCCCTTCCCCCTTCCCTTTGGCAATAAGAAAAGAAACAAAGAGATCCTAAAAACAGAGACGCGGCTGCCGTTGTCGTTGGTCTGTGTCCCTTTTCTCTCTCGCGTGTCCCCGACGCCCAGAATAACAAAAGCGGTGTCTTTTTTTTCTTCTCTTTCTTCTTCGTTCTTCTCCTTTCCCTTGCCAACCAGGTCGTAGAAAATAAAAAACTGGGAACAAGCCCGGCCGCATTGGCACGCTCGCTCGCTCTCTCCTTTGTCTCCTCTCACTTCTCGTACTCAACATCTTATCCCCCTCCCCCTTCTTATGCGCCTCCATGGTACGCGTCGCCGAAAGCCGAGTCCTCCATGTCCATGCTGAGGTCCAGCCCGTCGTCGATGCTCGTCAGCGCGTCGCCCGCCGTGTCCAGGTCGGCCAGGGAGCCAAAGTCGTTGTCGCCGGGTGTCGGTACCGCCGACTCGGACTTGTTATTGCCGATGCTGCTGCTGCTGCCGCTGCCGCTTTCGCCCGCCACAGCGGACGTGGCGGCCGCCGCCGCTGGCGACTTAATGCCTGGCGGCGCCCCACTGCCTGCCTCGCCCAGAGCAGCTGCCGCTGCTGATGCCGGCGCCTCCTGCGCGCCCGGTGTGCCCGTAGCAGCTGGTGGCGTAGCGAACGACGCGGAGGCCGCTGTGGCTGTCTGGCCCCCGCCGGGTGTCGGCGATACGCCCCCGCCGGGTGGCACCACTACCCAGTCGTCACTGCCCGTGGCCTGGTGTGGTACGCCGGCCGTCTGGCCGCCCGCTGTTCCATCTGCTGCTCGTGCTCCTGCCGGCGCGGCCGACGCGTCCGCCATGGCCACATCGGCAGCAGCGAGTCCGCTTGCGCCCGGCAGCAGTCCACCGGCGCCAGCGGTTGCAGGGCCAGAGGGGCCCGAGGGAGGAGCCTGTGTGCCACCGCTTTGCGGCGACGGACCGCCGGCTGCGGCAGTCGGCGTGGCAACGTTCGACAGACCGGTCGGCACGGCTGTTGCTGTTGCCGCTCCTCCTGCTGCCAGCGCTTGTGCTGTGGGTGTGGGGAAGTTGATGGGCGTCGAGGCGGGCGAGAAAGCAGACTCCATCTGGTCGAGCATGCCGGCTGCTGTATCGCCCATGTCCATGTCCGCGTCTCCAATCATGATCCCGCTCAGCTGCGATCCGGCCGGCGAAGGGTGCTGCGACAACGAAACGCTTCCGGGGGCCCCCAACCCGCCATCGGGGACAGAAATCTGAGGCACTTCCAAGGCCGGCTCGGGCTCGGGCTCGGGCTCGGGCGTCGGTTCCCTGTACCCGCCCGCCTGGACACGAACGACCGCGCCTGCGGCGGCCACCTTGCGGCCCAGCGAGCGCTCGACCTGCGACACAATTTCGTCGAGCGTTTTGTGATGCTTGGGCTGGCTCCACTGCCCGTCGCTCGCCGTGTTGTCGCCGCTGCCACCATTTGCGTCGCCGTCTTCGTCGACCCGGCCCTCCACACGCCAGATCTCCGGGCCCGTCTCTTCCGCAATGAAGCGCAGGTCGTGCTCGCCCTTTTTGATGACCGAGTTCACGTGCAGGTTGGCCACCAGCTTCTCGTGCCGCGCCTTCATCGCCGCAATCTCTGCATTCGCCGTCTCGATCTTCTCCTGCACGCGCTTGCGGAACTCCTCCGCGAGCCCCGCGTCCAGCTGCCCGACGTACGGCTTCTTGGGCACCCGCTGGAATGCGTCAAACGCCTGGCCCTCGAAAATGCCCTCTGTTACCGGTGCCAGCTCGCCCTTGAGGCCGAGGCCGAGGTCTGCGTAGCCGATCTGGCTAATGCGGTACGGCGACGAGATGATTTCCTCCATCCACTCGTGGTTCTGCTTGTACCGCTCGAGGCTGACGTCGCGCGGCGCAATGGCATCGAACATGTCGCCGCGCGAGTAGTCCTCCTCGTCCTCGTAGATGGCGACGTCCATTGGCGGCACCATGTGCTGCTGCGGCGCGCCGGGAGGTGGGACCATGCCGGGGCCGCCGGGGTGGTGGAGGTGGCGGAGGCCCTGGTTGCCGGCAGCAGCCGCCGCCGCTTGAGATGCCGCATGCCGCGCTCGCTTTGACGGGGGCTGCAGCGCCGCGCCGCCGCCCGCGTGCGGCGGGTACGCCATCTGCTGCGGCACGGCGCCCGTGTAGCCGGGCGGGCCCGCGGCCCGCGGCAGAGGAATCTGCGGCCAGTTGACGCGGTCGGACAACATGAATTCTTTTCGCGTGATCTGGCCGGCGCGCTGCAGGTTGTTGCGGTGCTCCATGATGGAGCGCTGGCGCGCATCCAGCCGGATCTTCTTGACGAGCATGGGCTCGCGCTCGTCGACGGGGCCGTAGTGCACCAGCCACAGGCTGGGGTCGACCTGCGGCGCATTGGGGTTGGGCACCTTGGGCGGCATCAGGCGGAAGCGTCGCCGCGAGTGCGTCGCGTACTCTTCACCGGGACGGTAACCGACAGGCTGGTGGAAGACTTCAAGGATCTATTTTGATGGGGACAAGGGGGTTATCCGTTAGCTGTTCTCGATCTTTCTCTGCATGTGGCTGAAAGGTGTAGCCCTTTCCCATTCTCAATCTCTCTCTCTCTCTCTCTCTCTCTTTCTCTATTCCCCCTCCCCCCCGGCATCATCTTGTGCTTACCAGCCCATCACGGATCTCGTGCTGGTAGTACACCTCGCTGCGCGGCCACACGTAGCCGTCGGACGCGAACTCGGTGCCCAGGCGCTGCAGCGGCTGCCACGTCAGGATGATCGTACCATCCTGCGGCGTTTCGAGGAAGGTCCAGAAGAAAGGCGCGCCGTCGCGGGCGATGCGCGGCGCATTGAGCAGCCACTCGGTCACCTCGGGGATGCCAAAACGCGGCACGAGAGGGTAGCGGTAGGCGCTGATGAGGTGGATGTGCGGGAGCTGCGCGAGACGGCGAAAAGAAAGGAGAAGCAAACAGCCGCACGTCAGTACTCGTATTCGCTACGCGCGCCAGCGCTCCAGCGCTCCCCCCTTGCCATCCCTCCCACCAAACGTACCAGGTCCGGATGCACGTTGTGGCTCGGATCCGCAGCCATTGTGCCCAAAGTCGCCAGTCGTTCCGTTTCCAGAGTCCGCCGGTCAATTCTCAATGCAAAGCAGCGTCCGCGTGGATGCAATAGCCAGACTGGGCGTCGCTGGAGCCGTCGGCAGGCGTCGGAAACGAGGACGGATGGGGTGCGCGCGCGCAGGTTGTCGTGTCGTTGGCTGCGTGCTGCTGCCACTAAAAATTAAGGGGATCTGGTTTGTGAAATCGCGAAAACGCCTTTCTGTTTGGCAGCTCGTGGATTTTGGCGCGTTGGCTCCTGCCGCTGTGGCTTCCACGATTGGGGTGGCTGGGGAATGTGGCTTTTTTCACGTGATGGTCCGTCTCGATCTGGCACGTGACTAGTCATGCCGCTAAGTCGGTCACCAAACGCATCACCCTGACATTTCCTTTTTCTTTCTTTCTTTCTTTTCATTTGTTTCTGCCTGCCGTCGTAACCCCCTGTATACACATAATGACCCTTCCCCTTCTCTCCCTACGCTTGTCCTCAACCAGCTTCTGCCGTCCCGTCTGCCTTCGTCTCCCCCCCAGCCACCGCTGGCTCCGTTGAGCCGTCTTCCTGCTTTGTCGCGCTTCCTTTGCCTTTCACAACCCCTGCGGTCAGCTCCGGACTATCTAAGTACCAGGTCGAGTCGAACGACGGATCGGTCTCCTTTGTGGAAAACCCGTTGCCAAGATACCGGAAGCGGTTGTAGCTGTGGGTGCCGCCGCTGCGGCCGCCGGCGTCATCGTCGTTGTCGTAGACGTACTCAAAGTCCTCGCCGCGGAAGTTCTCGAGCATGTGGAAGAAGTGGATGCGGCTGCCCGGGTGCAGAGCGGTGACCGGGCCATCGGCCGGCGCTTCATTGCCGTGCTCGTCACCTGCGCCACCCTTGAACCAGGAGCGGCACGACGACGACCACGTGGTGCGCGGCATGAAGGCGCGGATGTGCTCGCTGTAGTCGTCGACGGCCGCCTGCGAGGGCGCAACGGCCTTGATGCCCTCGGTCTGGCACTTCCGGATGACGCCGGCAATGTACGTGGCAATGTGCTCGCTCAAGGTGAAGACGCTGCCATGCCCGATGGGGGCATTGGGGCCGAGGAATGCTAGCAAGAGGGAAAGGAGGGTGGTGTCAGTCGGCTGGGAGAGGCGCGCCTTTTTTTTTGGGGGGGGGGGGCAAGAAACTCACTGAAATAGTTGGGCAGGCCTGGCACGGCACACGACATGTAGGCCTCGGGGACGTTCTTGCGCTGCCAGAGATCCTGCAGGTTGCCGTTGCGGCCGACGAGGGGGAACCGGGGACGGAAGGAGACGTCGAACCCCGTGGCACAGACGATCGCGTCGACGTCCACCACCTCGCCGGTTTCCAGCTGCAGGCCCCCCGGCAGGACGCGGCGCACGCCCTCCGTCACGACTTTGACGTTTGGCTGCCGCAGGGACGGCAGATATGCGGGCGCCGGGGTCATGCGGCGACAGCCGAGCGCGTAGTCGGGGATCAGGGCTTTGCAGAGCCGCTCGTCGCCACCCAGCATCGCCGTCATATACTTGCGCACATGCTGGATGGCAAATGCCTGGGTGGGGCCGTCCTTCAGAAGCTGCGACGATCAGGATTTCTTTCTTTTCTTCTCTTTTTTAAAGGGGTGGAAACGGACAGAGGGAAAAAAGGGGAACGAGAAAGAGGTTCACGTACGATGGGAAATGTGTTGTTGACCTCCTTCTCAATGGTCTTGACAAAATGCCGGTAGAACGCCGGGTCAGATCGGAACTTCTCGATCTGCGCCGGGGTGAAGTTCTCCTTCCGGTCGAGCTCGACCTGGCGCAGCACGTCGCCGGCCGGCCCCATCGAGAAGACCATGATGCGCGGTGGGATGATCCACGTCGGCGAGCGCACAACGTGCACCAGCGTCTTGACGATGGGCTGGATGGCGGGCACGATCTGGACGCCAGACGAACCGTTGCCGATGACGGCCACGGCCTTGTCTTTGCAGTCGAACTCCCTTGGCCACCGGGCACTGTGTATGAGGTCACCTTGGAAGTCCTGGAGTCCCTCGATGTCTGGCCACTTCCAGTTGCTGAAAGAGGTTAGTAAACGGGGTGCCATAAAGAGAGAAGAATAGGGGAGTGGGGGGGTTCTTCTCACTTGAGGATGCCAGACGCGTCAATGAGGAAGTCGGCATAGTCGCCAAAGCGATCGCCCGTCTTTAGGTTGGCAACGGTGAGGAGCCAGCGGCCCTGGGCTTCGTCCCACTGGGCGCCGACCACCTCATGCTCTGTCTTGATGACATCGCGCATGCCCTCGTCGTCGCAGATGCGGCACAGGTAGGCGCCGATCTCCTCTGCCGGCGAGAAGAAGTTGGTCCACTCCCGGTTTGGCCGCCACGAGAACTGGTAGTTGTGCGAGGGAATGTCACAGGCGCAGCCGGGATACCTGGCCAACAAAGAAAAGAAAGAGAGAGCAGCTCTTGTGTCAGTTACAAAGAGGCCAACCCCCCCGAGACACACCGTCGAAAACAACACACGTCATCTTACCGGTTCTCGAACCACGTGCCGCCGACGTCGGTGTTCTTCTCGTAAACAACGTGCTCGTAGTTGTCGTGGAGCCGCAGGCGCAGTGTGCGGATCATGTTGATGCCGCTGGCGCCAGCACCGATGCCGACGATGCGGAGGTGCTTTGCCGTCCCCAGGGGCGTCTCTCTCACGGCGTACGCGGGCGGCAACATGGTTGGGGCCCCAAGAATATCGATGGCGATGCTGGCGCCGTTGACGTCGACCGCGTGGTCTGGTGGCCTGCTCGGCGTGGCCTGGTCCGAGACGGTGGCCACGGGTGTCAACAGCGTGCCTGTCATCCTTTTTCGATCGATGGGCAGAGAGGTGGGGGCAGAAAGCGATGCGTGAGCGGGCTGTGACGCCCACGAGCAGTAATGTATATATGGGCGAGACAGACGGCAGGAGGAGCAGGTTCTTTCAGGAACGAAGCGCGCCTGAGCAGCCTTGACACATGGACATACCAAGCGGCTGTATAAGTATCTTTTCCTACGAGGCGACCGGCGTACAAACGAGCCGGAGCTAACGGGGGTGAGGCAAGTCCGAGGCCCTCTGTATTTTGTGAGAAAGGCGCCCTACATCCAGACTACGTTGGGTGGGCAAAAGGACAAAAACACGGGCGTCTCGTATTCTCCGGCGCCGCCATGTCGATCCGCACAGGCGGGCTATCGCCCGCTGACCGCGAGTTTGGCAGGGGTCAACAACAGCAAGCCACCTTCCATCTTCACGTCATTCCTTGGAGACGAAGAAAAAAGGGCATGCATTGCCCTCCCCGCCTCAAAATCCTGGACGAGATACAGAACGTGGCATCAGTGGCGCGGAAACGAGCAAGCATGCGTGGTTCGCTACGACACGGGTCAAGACGATGCGACATACGGAGTACTCTGGCCGTGACAAGGGCCAAGCCTGCAGGCATGCACATATGCGTATCGGTCGACAAAAAGCGGGCTGGGCCCGTCAACACCAAGAGACAGGAGTCGAGGCCGGGGCACTGGCCGTATTTGCTCGTTCCTTGACCCAGGACGTGGGGGGCGGGAAGGCGAGCAACTCGCAGCTGAGAGAGAGAGCTTGTGCTATGAGACATGCGGCTGGCTACCCGCATCCAGCCAGCCACGCATGAATCCGTTGACAAGCCCCATAAACGATACCTGCGAGGCAGAGGGTCGACCGGGGCGTTCGTTGGCCCGTTTACGACTCGCTCTTAAAGACAAGGGGGCCAGCGCGGGGAATAGCGCGCAGGAAAATAGGTCTAAGGAGACGAGTCTGGGCGGTGACGGTGTCGGAATGGGGGGGGGGGGGGGGGGGGGGAGGGGGGGCGTTGGCATACAAAGGAGGCAAAGAACAAGTGGCTGTCGGTATGGTGTGAAGGGAGAAGGGGGGGGGGGGGGGTACAGAAGGACGGGCGTAGACAAGACGACGATGTTGGAAAGAAAAAGGGAGATAGCTGTGGAACGGGGAGAGAACGGTGAGATTTGATTTGTGGAAGAGTCAGGGAATGAGGCAGAAGAGGCGCAGCTCAAAGACCACTGGATCAAGGACGAGGAAGAGAAAAGAGACGGCCAAGACGAGGCGGAGAAGGGTGTAGAGAAACGAGGGGGGAACAAAACGCAAACGAAGGATCAGACCATAATACGGAGAGCACATGCCGTAGCCATCCGGCTGAGCAAGGGCATCGGGTCGACCACACACACACCACGGCGCAGTTGTCCCCATTTGGCGTCTGCTGTTGAACCTGCCCGTCATCTGGAGGTGCTGCCGGGGCACAAGACAGAAGACAGAAGACAGGCGAGTGGTGGCGTGGCGAGCCAGGCCAGCCAGGCCAGCCAGACCAGCCAGGCCAGGCCAAGGCTGTCCAAAGTCCCCTGCAGGAAAAGTTCCCTGCTCAGCGACGCGAAAAGACCAGGGCCGCCAAGCGGACAAAGCTGCGGTTCCATCCTCGGTCCTGGGGCTGGGGGGGGGGGAAGGGGGAGGGAAAGGGCCGAGGGAAGGGGGGCAGACAAAAGAACAAGGACGGGAAGAAGAGATGGAGTTTTGTTGGAGGAAAAGAGAGACAGAGAGAAGAAGCAAAGCCGCCAGCCCATGCATCGTAAAGCATCCAACCACGATGCGGTGGACCTGCGTCTCGTGGAGTTGGAAAGGAGGGACGTGGAGAAAGAGGGGCACCAATAGGCTGGGGGGATGGGGCTAGCTTCGGGAACCAGCCCAGGGCTGGGCAGAGGGAAAGAGCAGGGGAGGTATTGGGACGGGCCAGCAAGAGCAGGCTTGCTAAAACCGGAAGGCGGTGACGGCCGCGGTAGCGGGGCAGGCCGCCAAAAAAAAAGGGCGTCTTGATGAGGTTTGCCAGTGGCTGGCAGGCGAGGGAAGGCACGGACGAGCTCCGAGTGGTCTGCTAAACGCTGCCCTGCTCTTCTGTCCAGGATACACGATAGCCAGACAGCGAGCCAGCCGTGTTTCCGAGCTGAGCTTGCACAAGGCGAAACAAGGCGCATCGGTGGTTGGACACAAACGAGCTTTGTGCGGTCGCCACGCCCGGGCTGGGAAGACGAGAAAAAAGAAGAAAAAAGAAGAAGGAGAGCCACGAAAGGGACAAGGAGACAAGAAAAGAAAAAGAAGAAACAGTCGGCCAGGTTGCCACACACAGGCCATGGCTTCCTTTTCCTTCTCCTTCTCTGGCGATGACATAGAGGACGACGGCCTCGGCCCCGACCCTGGCCCGGCGGCTGGTGCGCCTTCAGCCCTCGAACCGCCCCAGCATGCACCAGGCACGCCCGGCGCGCCAGCTGCCAGCGCATTCCCGGTCCAGGGCAAGCCACAGCTGCCGGCCCAGCGCCACGACCTCCAGGAGATGCTGGCCCGGCTGCCCTCGAAGATCGCATACGGCCTGCTGGACGTTGCCCTGGACAGGGTACCAGATGCCGGCAGCAGCTCTGCCGCGCGAGAAGCGCCGTATCGGATACGCCTGCCGCGGCGCGAGCTCTGGGACGTCAAGGTGCAGCTGATGGCAGAGGAGGACGCAGACGCGGACGCGGACGCGGACGCAAACGCGGACGCCGGGAAGAGCGGCGAGGCACACGAGCTCGCGCCCGGCCTCGGCACGCACGACGTCAAGACCGGCATCTACGAGGGCGGCTTTAAGAGCTGGGAGAGCAGCGTCGATCTGGTCAAGGTCTTGCTGCAGCCGCCAGCGGAAGCGACGTCGCCATCGCTTTCGACGCCGGCTCTGTCCCCCGTTGCGGGCACGGTTCTCTTGAAGAACGGCCCTGCCCATGTGATAGAGGTGTGTTCCCCTCGCCTGGCGCGTCATTCTTGGTCCTCTGGCTGACCTTGACCCTCCCCCAGCTCGGCTGTGGCACTGCCCTTCCGTCGATCGCACTGTTCCATTGGGCATGCGCAACAACGCCCACGCCCCCCGCCGCCGCCGCCGCCGCCGAGCCGGGCGCGACCCGAAGACGGATGCACCCGCTGAGCATCACCGTCGCCGACTACAACCCCAGTGTGCTGTATCTCGTCACCCTGCCCAACTTCCTCCTGGCCTGGGCGCTCCAGCAGAGAGATGCGAGCCCGGTCTTGCAGCAGGCTGTGGCGATCGAAGAGGAGGGCGACGAGGAGAACGGGGAGCTGGAGCTGACAGACGAGGTCAAGGAGGCTTTCTGTGCGTTCCTGGCGACGGCCAACATCGAGCTGTCGTTCTTGTCGGGCGGCTGGTCACCAGCATTCATCGAGCAGCTGTACGCCACGGCCAGCGATCGCGGCAGCGGTAGCGGTAGCACCGGCAGGGCCGCAAAACCGGCTACCGAGAACACGCTGGTGCTCGGTGCAGAGACCATCTACTCGCCGTTCGCTTTGGAAGCCTTCAGCGAGACGCTCCTGACCATCCTGCGCCGTGGCACGCGCACCGAGCGTGGCCTGGCTGCCGGGGGGGGCGCGGGGGCCGCGAGCCCAGCCGTTGCCTCGACGGCCATCATCGGCGCAAAGAAGCTCTATTTTGGCGTGGGCGGGTCGCTGGACGACTTCGTCCTGCGCATGCGTGAGGCTGGCGCCACGGTCACCGAGCTTCGCGAGGAGGCAGACGGCGTGCGGCGCGGCGTGGTGCAGTGTCTGCTCTGATCGAAATCCCACGTGCCAGCCTCAGTACTCGTCAGAATGAGAAGAAGAAGAACCAGAAAAAGAAAGACAAACCCCAAATGCCAAACGTGGACGACGTTTACATGAGATACGCCGATTCCCCCCCTTACACAATGCCATGTCCTTTATGCCGGAATGCGAGGCGGCAACCCGTCTGGTCAACAGCCGTTCACTGGTGCACCGAAGAAGGGACTCCCAAGCCTGCACTCCACCGCGCCACGCCGTGTTCCCAGAGACATCCAAGGACGGACAATGCCATCACGATCACGGGCGCCTCGTAGTTCGAGGCTACGGCCGGCAGCCTTGCAAAGGCATTCTGCATTCCCATTTCGATCCTCCCGCCGAAGAGTCTGGAGGAGCGCGAGAAACACGAAGCATTGCCGATATCGGATTCGGACAAGTCCGAGCTTTTCTTTCCTCAAGGAGCAAGGCTGCGGAGCATTCACGACTCGCTCTCCTGGGTCCCTACGACTCCGATTGCTTTGTGCATGCACTGCCTCAGCCTGTTGCTGTGTAGTGTAGATATGATCTCCCCTCGGACCTGTTCCCGACGAGGACAAGATGACGTCTGCGCATTGCACGCCTATGCGTACTATGATGCAGACTTGATGGTCACGGACAGCTTCCACTCCGAGAAGCCTTCTCGGAGGGGGTGAGGGGCTGCAGAGGAGTTGAAACAATGGCGGGCTGGATTGCACGAAAAGGCATGATGGATGGCTATCTGGAGCGAAGCAGGGGGGGCACCCCGATTTTTTTGGATTCTTTGGGGCCGAATTGTGAAACGCTTCGATGATGGCTGTATGACGTGCAACACTTACGGCTGCCGCGTCTGGAAGATGCCAACAGCAAGAGAGGCTTCCTCGGTGGATGCAATGTACGCTCGAATGAAAACCCAATGGGAACGAACAGGATGCCGTCTATGGGCCCAAAACACAAATGGGCATTTTGTAAAACACCAGGACCTTTTCAAATTCGACGTGCGGAGGACGACAACCGTTGGAAAAAGAAAGGAAAAACTGGGCTGCCTGAGCGTCTTGGCCCGCAGGCACGGTCCGGGAGCGATGATGGATCAAGAAACAAGGCTTTCAGGCGATGACACGTCCACGCTTCTGCCACCACGTCTTGGGCGACGTGCATACGACCCATGGTTGCATACACACTGCGTGGGGTCTTGCTAGTTTTTTTCTTCTTGTTTTCTCGTGTCCCTTCTTTCCACTCGGCGTCGACAGCCCATTTTTGCTCATCGCCCGGGCCGGGAACATACAGCGATGAAACGACGAATGTGCTTCACCCCCGAGTAGTGCTCCGAAATATGCTACCGTAGATGCCTTGTCCCCCCCCCTTCTCTTTCTTGTTTCTAACGGTGGGCCGTACCCCGATGTTTAACCGTCTTTTCTGACGCTGTCCCCCAAGGGAGGGGAGGGGGAAAGGGCCCGCGATTCGTTTCAGAGGTCGGGAGACTGGGGGAAAAGGAGGGGGGAAGACAGAGAAGCTGGGATGCCCGTTGGCGCGGCTATCCTTCTGCCTTCTACGGAATACGAGTTCATCCCTCCAAGCCAGAAGGCCGACCACCTTGCAGTGCCTCTCTCTCCGGTCGTTTTTGACAGTTCCTTTCCTTTTTTGGCGGCCTCGGGAAAATCAGAGGCTCTAGAAATAGAGATAGAAACAGAGGCCGTCTTTCTACGAAGACGACTTTTCCACAAGACCCAAGGAATTTGTCTTTTTTCTTTTATTCTTTTTCTTTTTCCTTTTCTTTTTTGCCTCCGTACTCCCGCATGCAGCCCACCATCAAAACTGCAGCAGCGGGAGTTGCCACCAGCAGTGGCTTGGCACCCAACGTATGCCAGGAACCGGCACCCCCTCACTCGCTCGCTCACGCTCTCGCCGTCCAGGCTAAACTGGATCGAGATTCTAGTTGGTGCAAAAAATATAAAAAAAGATGCTCGCATTAGCGCTGCTGGCCAGGGGGAGACCGGGACAACTTCGCCCACACACCCCATCATCACCCCATGAGCCCAGAGCGACACAGACCGAAGACCCTTCTTGGGACACTCCTCCCAACGGCGCACAGATGGCATTATCCAAAGCATCGGCCGGGAGGTCCACGATAAATGGTTGTGCTTTCCGGCCCTTTCGTCCTCCCGACGTCGCGTGCTGTGTCGGAATGGCCGCAATGCGGGCGAGCCGCGTTGTGATATACAAAGTAAGACCTCTTACATGGAAGATGCATTTTACGCGTCCGAAAGCACGCCGCCTGGGCACTCGGTCTTTTCTCCGCCCTTTTGCGTGCTTTTTCCGTCTTTTCGTTTTGGGTTTTCTCGTTTTAAATAAGCTTGTGTCGCTCCAGTTTACTTTCTTTCATTTAGCCCCAGCGCGGTGCCTTTCTAGCAAAAACGCCTTTCCGCTCCGAAAGTACCGCCATGCGCGGAGTCCTCCGTTGTATCTCACGGCGTCCTCGCTGATCTTCTCGTGTTGGCGCTCACGTTCCGCCGTTGTTGGATGCGTGCCTGGCGATGTACATATATTGTATCTTACAGATGCGTCTCTGTACCTCTGTCCACGAAAACACACAAGACGGTCACGGCGAATGTCCAGGCGCGTACGTCGCAATACCATCTTGCAACTCCTTTTGGCGTTGTCGTCAGCTTTCGTCGAATTGCGGCCATTCAGGCATCGCCCCCTGTCGCCATTGCTTCCCCATTAATGCTTATTGCAGCACGGGCTGCAGTGCACATTGGCCGGGCCAGGGCCGCTCTGGCCACAGGCAATGTTACGTAAGTTGCATGGATGCAGCTGCTTCAAGCACACAAATACGAGCCTTTGGTGGCCACTTCCCAGCTGTGGGGCCCGGCCGTTGCTCTGTGAGAACTAGCGCGTTCCCAATTCGGGACCCCTGTTCCTGTCGCGTCGCCAGGAGAGAAGCTCCCCCCCCTCCCCCTGTTGTTGTATTTACGTCGTATTCCATTTTCATTTTATTGTTGCCCCATCACATGTGGCCTCCTTTTCCCCTCTCAGCCCTTTCTACTCTGGCACCTTTCTGGACCGTTCTCGTCTTCTTCGCTGCTCTCTCCACTCGCCCCTGCTGGTCGCTCCTTCCGTCGCCTCTCGCCCTCTCGTTCTCCCCCATGTTCCCCCGGTCGTGCCAAGAAAAATCTGTCGCTCTTGCTTCTTGTCCCTCCTTCCTTCTTAGTCACCTGCAAGTACGCACCTTGTAGCTCGTCGCTCTTGCTCACAACCCCGTCTTTTAAGACCACCCACAGACCCGTCCACTCCTTCCTTCCTCTTCTCCATCTTCTCATCCTTCGTTTTGCATCGCATCTTGTAATTATCAACGACCTCACATTCTCCCTCGTCGTCTTGTAAGTATATGCCCCCCCCCATCGTCTCCCTCTCCTGCTCAGCTCAGGCTCCTTGGTCTTGTCAGCCTCCAACGCCTCCATTGTTACCCTCGTTCCGCCTACTCTCTTTCCGGCGGGGCGGGGCGGGGGCGGCGCGGGGGGGGGGGGGCGGGGGGGGGGAGGAAGAAAAGAAAATGGTAAAAACGGAGTGTCATAAGCTGTGGAAGGGCAATATATAAAAGTGAGATGCGACGTGAAGGAGGGAGAGTAAACAGGAAGAA
>JADHKO010000024.1:152062-211596 GCA_019925425.1 Ophiostoma pallidulum | reverse complement strand
TTCACGTGACAACACGTCGCGCGCGGTACACGCACGCGCCCCTGCACGCGTGTACCGCGAAGTCTTAAGAAACCCATTAAAAAACGTCCTATTCTCGGCTCTAAGGAGATACATATAAAAAAAAAGGTAAAGAAAGCCCATATGTGGACACGCGGAGGCCTCGTCTCCCATTTTACCCATTGCTTTTTATCCAGCCTCGTGGCCTGCCCAAGAAACGGGAGAGAGCCCACAAGTCCGGGGTACATATATATTGGGGGGGAACGTCAAAGAACCACCGCTGCTAGGCTTTGCCACCACACGTGTAGACCTATGCCATCTCCGTTGGACACCATCTGGATAGAATCCCCTTCAAGCCTTCCTCTCCCGTCCCCCAGATTTCGTTCGTGGAGATCACGAAACATGATAAGCAACGCGGCCTAGGCCGTGCAGGGCCACAGTAACGGCCCTTTTTTATTTCTTCCCTCCTCCTTCTTCCTAGTTTGTCTACGGCATGGGCAGTGTCCGAGCGGCCGGGGGCGCACAGAACAACACAACCAGAGCTACGAGTCGGGCTGCCCATGGGCCTAGCCATGGTACTTGGAAATCGGAGGACGAATAATCTTCTTGTGTTCCTTTACCCCCCTCCCTTGTCGCGCGCACATTTTACAGCGACGTGTGGGCTCTCCCCAGAAGATCTCGGCCTGTCGTTTCCCTCCGACGGTAGAGCGTCTCGCCTGTCCCGTCGTCGACGAACAACGGCGGCGCCTGCTTCCGCCTTTCTCTAATCTACCAGACAACAGTCTACCAAGTAAAGGGCGGAAGCGGGGAGAAAAAGAAGAGAAAACAATGAAAGATAAGAAAACCCAACGGCCAAGCGAATTTGGTCGTGAGATAAAATCGGAAGAGCATATGACCAAAAAAATAAAAGCAATCTTCTTGCCGCATTCCGTCTCCGGCTCGGAAAACGGACAGTCAGACGCAAGGCGAACGGCAATGTGGTCCTTCCTCGGCGAACACAAAAAACCCCGAGACGCAAAAAAAACAGTTTCCGCTTCTTCTTCCCCCTCCTCCCCCCCTCCTCATCCCAGGCGCGCAGCCCGAGGGCTGGGAAAAGCAAAACAGCTCGGCAGAGGTCAGAAACGGATCAAAAGGGACGGCAACAATGCAAGCTGTGCCCACACATCTGGAGGGAGGAGGGAGGAGGGGGGCATTCCGCTGCTCTGTTTTCGTCCCGTTCCCGTAGATAAAGTTCAAAGAAGAATGAGAGGACAGGTGGGAGGAGACTCCGGCGTCACAGGGCGACACGCGTGTGACGACAAGCCTCTGCTGATGTTGTGGCGCACGCTGTCACAGAGCCTTTACCTTTTTTTTTCTATTTTTAACTTTTTTCACGACCAGCTGCAGTTGACGAGTTGTCCGTGTCGACGAATAAAAACGAAACCTAACAAAAAAAAAAGAGGTGTGAGGGCTGTCCGGCGCGTAACACCGTCGTTCTGCCCATTGGCTGTCTTTGTTGGTGCTGGTAGTGAGCGTTTAGAATGTTGTTTTTCCCACCCTCTTCTCTCTCGATCTACAACGATTAGTTTACAACTCCCGGGGCGAACGTTTTCTTTTTGATCCCTGCTCCGTTACATCACGTGGTTCGAACAGCAACAACCGCAACTACAACGGAAGGAGTGCTCGTCTTCGCCTTCCGCTTGTACGGAGGCAACAAGTGCCCCCACAGCCTCGTCACGTTTTTCTCCCAAGAACGACAGCCCAGTTCTGCATCCGTTCCTCTGCAAAGGCTGCGCACCTGGTCTCGGCCGTTCTGCCGGCCCGCATCACAATCAGTCGCTCCGGAATTTCAGGCTTCGGCTGGTCCTCTTCCACAGCCACGGGTTCACGATCTCAGGCAGAACGCCGACGGGCGGCTTTTGTCTGGCCGTCGGCCCTTCACACGTATAGGAATATCAAATAAATAAAAGAGAAATCCTAAACTACACAACCCCAATCTATGGAAGCTCCGTCTCTCGCACACCTCCTCCCTTCTTCCCTTCTCCCCTTCTTCCCACGTGGCCGTGCCGACGAGGAGCAGATGCCATTTTAGCCAGGGTTGCTTTTGTGATGGTAGTATGTAGTCATCCCACGGGCAAATGCAGGGCCGCAGGAGCGGAGGGCGGGCACAGGCAGCTGAGAGCAGACCAAAAATCTACGAGCTCCTCATAATTCGGGATACAATATTGTTGATCCATTATTGGGAAGAGAGCCAGGTCGGCTGTTGGCCCCCCCCCCCCCCCCCCCAACACGGAACCAAGAGAAGGAGCCGGAGCCAGGCGAGACGCAAGCAATTTTACGCAGATGTGTATGTGTGTGTGTGTCTCTCTCTCTGCAGACGGGCCGTCCCCCGTGTGGATGTGTGCTGTGTGCGCATGGCCTTCCTCCGCCCCCTTTCCCCCTTTTCCCTTTCCCGTGCCTCTCTTTCTCCGTCCTCCTCGCTTCCCGCAACATGAGATAGGGCCGAAACCGCCCGTTTTCCATAGAGCATGGGAACAGTTGTTGCCTTTCTTGAAACGTTTTGTTTACTTATATACTTTTAGTCTCCGGTCGTTGGGGGGGGGGGGGGGGGGCATAGCGAAAACACAACAACAACAAAGCAACACATGAAGCTGGTTGTGAGTTTCCACGACCCGGATGGCTATGGCACCGACCTGTAGTCCCGGCAGAGGTCAGGGAGTGGTGAACAGCAATTTCATTTCCCATCACAAGCATTACTATCGCAAAAAAGAAAAAGAAAAAAATAAGCCAGAAACTGTGTGCCCTGTCCTGCCCTGCAAATTGTGTATCCAAAAAGAGCAAAGAGAACGCCCCGAAATACTACACAGACCTATCAATACACACCGCGGCAGCTGCCACACTGCCACTGCTGCTAACGCCTGCCGAGTCTGCTTCGCCTACCATTCGTGCTGCTCGGGCGATCGCAGAATGGCTGCTGCGTCCCCGTGCCCTGCCTTTTCTGCCCACCGTCGAGCAGCTCCATTGTGTCCTGTCGACGTCGAGTTCCTTGTTGATGAGAACACGAAAGCGTCTCTTCTGGGGTCGTGCGGCGACGGCATCGCTGGCAGCGAACCAAAAGAGTGTGCAAGGGAGACCGGTTCAGCGCATCGCCTGGCCGTGTTCGACCCCCCCCCCCTTTGGGGGGCGCGCCATTTTGCCTGCTCCTACAGCCTGTGCTGATCCGGCGATCGCAGAATGGCCACCACGTCGTCTCTCCGGGCATGTTCGGCCCACTGCAGCGCCGTCTTGCCCTTGTTGCTGCAGACGCTCGTGTCGGCGCCCTGGGACAAGAGATACCGCACAACCTCGCGCTTATCCATCACAGCGGCCATGTGCAGAGGCGTGCCCCAGTCATGGGCCCCGTAATAGAGCAGCGACCCGACGTCGTCCGCGTACCTGGTCCTATTGAGAGGCGCACCACGGTCCAGCAGGAGGCCCAGGACCTCGACCACATCGTCGCCAGGTCTCCGCGAAAGAGCGTGGTGCAGCAGCTGGCCGCGGTGGACGTCGCCGCCGTAGTGGTCGAGCAGCTCGCAGATCAAGTCAGGTGGCGCGAACGCCACGGCCCGGGACATTGCGGTGTCGTCCCTATGCGGCGGCCGCGCGTTGAGGTCCGCGCCGTGCTCGAGGAGCCACAGGACCATGTCTCGATCCGGGGTCGGCTGCGACAGCGCTGCCGCTATGAACGTTATGCTAGACTTGCGAATTTCGTTAATGTCCCACCCCTGCTCCAAAAAAAAGAGGAGCGTATCCTTGGCGCCGGCATTGAGAGCGTCCCTTTCGGCAAAGTCCCGAAAGTTGCCGTATGTGTACGGAAGAAGCTCGTGCAAGATGGCGACGTGGCCGTGCCGCGCGGCACGGCTGACGACCGGAAGCAGCTCGGAGATGAAATAGTCTCCAGGAAAGCTCTTGGTTCGGTCTGGGAAATACTCGTCGAGGAGCAGCTTGAGAGTGTCGACATCGTCGGCGGAAACGGCGGCCATAAACCGGTCGAGAATGGCCGCCGGTAGCGGTAAGCCCAGGGGACTATTGCAGGACCGGAGAAACGCCGACAGCTTCATATGCTCTTCAAGCAATGGCGACATGGTGTGGTTATCGTCGTCTCGTAGCGATGTGTGAGAAGATGTCTTGAGATGGTTTAAGCAGTCTGGGAAAAGCAGAGGCGGGCTACATTAATATATAAGTCCCAGGCACGTATCACGTGCTTAAGGCTGGCCTCGATCACTCGTTATCATGAATGTAACAATGGCTTCGCCTCTATTCTACTTGTTTGGTTCTAGCTGGCTTCTCCTTCCACGTCTTAAGCACTGGCATGGACTATCCATAACTTGAGACGGACCGTTCATTCTCACGAAACGAGATTGTGATGACTGGGTCAACTGGCCAGCAAAAGAGAATCTCTCTTGTTAGGAAGCCCAAGAACCCTACAACAGTTTGTCCTGAATATAAATCCTCGGTTGGAGCCCTTGTCCAGACGAGACATCAACAACCGTGCCTTCGCTGGGTTCCGCATAGTCCACAGGTATTTCGTAATAATGCACCTCGGATTCCAGTCCCATGGCACAGAAGGCCTGCTGGATAATGGCGAGTTGGTCAGGCAAAGAGACCTTGTCTCCCTGAATTGCGCAGACGATGTGGCTTTCTGCCGCTGGAAAATAGTCGATGTAGGTTTCGTAGAGTTGAGCAAACTCGGCCATGATGGCTTTGGTGTTGTTGTCGCCTGCAAATAGATCGTTGTTTGTAAGGTCTGGTCGCCGTGGGATGTGTGCGAAAATGGCACCGCGTGGAGACGCGATGAGGGCGACGGAGCAAGAGTATAGAAGACCGTACGTGCCGATGGCCGACACCACATTGAAATCGGCACAGTTGACCTCGCCCATTCCGACGAGCACAATGTTGGAGGCGGAGTAGTAGAGGCCAAAAATGCCTCCCAGGGCATTTCCAGACACAATGGCTTCCATGGCGGCGGCTGGCGGCTGGAACTCGGCGTCGATGGCCGAGTCGTTTCTGTTGTCGGTGGTGGTGTGTACATACAATAATAAACAAAATATTTCTCGCCGAGACCAAACGCAAAGCCAGACACAGCGCAAGGCAGGTGTGCCCAAAGGCAGGAACGAGGGTTCAACATTGATGGGGGGAGGCGCCCAGGACGGCCGGGCCTGCAGAGTGTCGCGAGAAGAAAAGCGTTGCTCAGACTGCCGAGGGCAACGCCCAACTTGCTGCTTCTGCGGCGAACACGGCGACGGACACGACACAATCACTCTCTCCATCCCGTTGATGGTAGTCTCAATATCGCAATGTACACAGGATACGATCAAACAGCAGACTTGGGTTTCCATCCCTCTCCCTCTTCCCCTACGCCTCTCCATGTTCGCAGTATATCCCATTGTCCCGGCTCCTCGTGCCTTTGTAACAGGGAGTGGGTTATTGAAGTATGACACCCCTCATCTGAAGATCTGAAGATCTGACGATCTGAAGACTACTTGTTTTTACACGGCCTTGACCCATCTGGTTTTCCTTACTGTTGCTTCTCCATCTCTTGGAAAGAAATTCGCATCACAGACACGCAGCAGGACAGCAAGGCGAACATGACGCAACAATGTAGGAACGTAAGAATATTTTTTTTCTATCCTCGCTACCTCCGTCACGTCTAGTGTTTATTTCATAAAAAGAGAAGCATTTTTCATCATTCGCGGCAGCCCACGAAGACCGTGCACAGACTCATCACGGCCGGTTGTTTGCAAGGGGGGAAGCAGCTGCACCAGCCCCGGCCCCCCGAACCCGGCCGAACCTGGCCAGGTCCGTAACCCTGGCGAGTCCACCGCCTTGCCAAAACAGGCGTACCGGTTCCTCCCCCCCCCCCCAAAAAAAAACCAAAACAACCCGTACAGCGCGGCCCTACAGAGGCAGACAGCAGCCGCAGGACTACCGGCCGAAGAACCTAAAGCTCTGGCCGATGGAGTTGGCGCTGAACTTGATCCTGCCCTTGTCGCTCGCAATGGTCTTGGCCAGCTCCGCGCGGCGCTGCGTCTTGACGAGCGCCGCCTTGGTCTTGTCCGTGACGCCAGCCAGGCCGAACGTGTCGCGGGGCGCAGGCCGGGTCGACACGACGCGCGAGCGAGACCCGCTGGTCCGTGTGAGCGCCGACAGCGCCGCCATGGCATCCTCGTCGTCGGCGTCTGCCTCGAACGCCTTGATGGCCTGCCGGGCAATCGCGCGCTCTTCCTCGGTCGGGTAGTTGCGCAGGTTCTGGCGGAAGTACCGGGCGTTCGACCGGTGGCCCACCGAGTGGCCCGACGGCAGGTGCAGCTCGTATTCGTCGTAGAACACAGCGCGCGGGTGCTTGTGCGCGCGCGAGTGCCAGCCGTCCTTCTGCCGGTGGGGCCGCGGGTCTGTCTGGCTGTGGTGCGGGTTCTTGTCCAGGCGCTCGTACTGGCTGATGTGGTTGTCGGCCGGCACGGCCGTGAGATCGTCCGAGTCCAGCGACGACTCCGAGCTGTCCGTTTCCCAGCCGTCGTTCTCGCCGTCGTCGTCGCTGTCCGCCGTGTCGTCTCCGTTCACGACCGCCGTCTTCGTGGCGCGTTTGGCGCCAAGCCGGGCGCCGCCGCTCTTCTGGGCGCCGTTTGTCTGACCGGCCTCGTCGTCCTCGTCGTCCTCGTCGTCTTCGCTGTCGTCGCTGGTCTCACTGTCGGAGTATGTGCTGCGGAAATCGTAGTAGTCGCCAATGAACACTTGCTCTTCCAACGTCATATACGGGATCTGGCAGTGGGACTTGTCCCGCATGTGCGTTTGCACCGCGTAGACGTCTTTGCGGATCTTCGCACAGTAGATGCACTCGTGGACGTCGCGCACACGCTTCTCCAAGAAGCCCAGCAGACCCTCCAGGTCGACGAGATGCTCCTTCTCGGGAATAAACATGCTGTGGAAGCGCTCCATGTGGGTGACATTGAGAGCCACTGAGGGCGAGAGGTGGTTGCAGAACAGGCAGGCCATGACCGAATGCGCCGGCTCGGATGCCTTGGACGGTGTGGGCGTGGCAGTGGCAGTGGCAGTGGCAGTGGACGACGCGGCGGCCGAGTCGGCCGGCTCGTCGGAGGCCAGGGGGTGGTCTTCCTTGCGCTGCGCGGCGGCGGACAGGCGGGGGTTCTCTGGACGCTTGACAGGCGACTCGATGGAGGCTTTTTTCAGGCTCTCAACAACGTGGGAGAACTCCTCCTCGGCGTCCGAGTCGACGATTTCGCTGCTGCTGGCCGCCGTCTGTACTTTGTGGATGGGCTCGCCCAGCGAGAACGTCGAGCTGATGACGGTGCTGGCGTCGTCCCCCACGGCCGCCGTCTTGCCCTTGGCGCCACCGCGGCTGGCCGCCTGCGCCTCCCGCGCCTTGTGCTTCTGGCTCGCAATGTGGTTCTGGTACGAGTTCTCGCTCGCGTACGTCTTCTGGCAAGCGTCGCAGGCGCGCTCGTACGTGGCGCGGCCGGCCTCGGCGGCGGCATTTGCGCGCGACTGCAGGACCTTTTCAGCGAAGAGCTCCGAGGAAATCGGCCGGAGGTTTGTCAGGCGGCGCTTGAGGTTGTACCGGTGCCAGTCGCTCTTCATGTGGCTCTTCTGCAGGTCGCTGTTGCGGAAGGCAACCTGGCAGGCGTTGCAGCTGAAGGGATGCGTGGGCGCAGCAGCGTCCGGCCGTGCGCCCGCGGCGGCGGCGGCGGCGGCGGCGGCAGGGAGCCGGCCGCTGGCTATCGTGGCCATGGCGAGCGGGAAGTTGGAGAGAGACCGGAAATGTCGGCGGGGGGTCCGTGTTGGAGAAAGAGGGGCACTGGGAGGGAGGCGGATAATAAAAAAGTCGGATACTGTCGAGGTGGAGGAGGACGATGGCGAGGGCCGTTTGGTTGTATGGAAGAGAGGGGAGGGAGAGAGAGAAAAAGAGAGGGGGAGAGGAGAGAGGGAGAAGAGAGAGCGAGAGAGAGGGAGAGATCGACAAGCCGGGCTGTCGTTGGAGGGAAAGAGCAATCCGGAACCTAAATCCCACTTGGGCAGGCGCGGACGTCATGAAAAATTAGATGGCAAAAATGGACTTTGTGCATTCTGTGCCAATGACGGTGCAAGTAGTAGGTGTGAGACATGAATAAGCTATCGTGACTACATGACACTGATCCGCCACACACCCCGCGCCTTCCAGAAGTTTTCTTATCGGCGAAATCAAAATCCCGCCAGACCCATTTTTTTGGTGGGCGATGTTAGGGTCTTTGGCGGTGGATGACAATTACGACGGCGATTTCGCGGACGTTGAGGAGAAGAGAAGAGAGAAGAGGGAGAAGAGGGAGAAGAAAAGAGAGAAGACGAAGAAAAGAGAGAAAAAGAGAGAGAAATAGAGAAACAAGAGAAACGAGAGGAGAATACAGGAAGAGAGAAAAGAGAGAGAGAGGAAGAACAGCAGGTCCCGTGAGCAGCGCCGTGAGAACACAGACGGCCTCACAAGACACAAGACACACGACGAAAGCACACGACCGACGACGCGAGAACAGCAGTTTCGTGCAAGTGCTGCCCTGCATGCTGTCTGCCCGTCACAGAGCGTTGTTTGTCGATGTCGCCTGGGGTGGACCCGCAGCCAAATGGTCCGTGCGCCACCGGCTCCACCGCCCGCCAGCCTGGGGCTGCTGGCGCCTAGCCGCCTGGCCGCCTGGCCGCCTGGCCGCCCCAGTCAGCCGTCAGCCGCTGCCCGTCGACGAATCTCTCCTCCAGCGCTGCCTCGAGGCTGACGCAGTTCTCGCGGACGCACCTCCAGCCCATCCCAACACCCGCTGCGCCCATCCATCGCCCTGTTCTGCATCGTTTGCGTTGCATTTCGTCGCCCCGTGCCCCTTTCCCCCGCAGCATTCTTTTTTTCGCTCCCCCGGCCGAGCCGCGCACTGGCGGTCCGGCGATCCGACTTCCCCCCTGGACCGGTTTGTCGTTTGTCGTTTGTCGTTTGTCGAATCCGTGTCCTGTCCGTGTTACCCTGCTCTGCCGTTCCGTGCCGCTCTGTCCGCCTCGACATGACCTGCCTCTATCCGTCTGCCTGACGACCGATCCTTGAACGGAAGCCATGTCGGCCGAAACGCCACGGTCGCCCGCGCACGCGGCGGCCTGCCCCGATGCCGACCTGCTGGCCGGCCTGTGGGAAGAGGCGCCGTTCCCGCGGCTGCCCTGGGACGCGCCGCCCGAGCTTCGCGACCTGGTCGAGGACGTCGAAAACCCGCGCCGTGTCTATGCCATCCACCGTGCCAGCCGACGCCACAACTTTCAGCTGGTGGTGCAAAAGTGCGTCGTCCCCGTTTCCATGTTCTCCCCCCCCCCCCCCCCCCCCCGGCTCAGGCCTCCTCTCTTCCCTGTGTGGCGTTTTGCTAACAGCACGCTTCCTGCTCTAGGTACATCGTTCAGCTCCGCAGAGGCTGTGGCGTCAGCACCTGCTGCAATCCGACCTGCCTCTCCTGCCGCAAGCGACTGGCCGGCTTGGCACCTCTTCGCCGATACAACACCACGAGCGCCCGCACTCTGGCCATACACCTCGCCAGCCAAGACAACCCAGAAGCCGGCCTGTGTCTGGCCCTGCGGCTTCCCAAAACACCGCCCGCCGTACTGAATGCGCTGCTCTTCTCGCCCAAGCATGCGGCCGCGACGCGCGAAGAGGGGGGGCCGGGTGCATGCAAGGCCGTGCCCAATCGGTATGCTGGAGGCGGCCCGTCCAAGGACTGGTATGGCGTCCCAACGCCCAGCAGTGGAGAAGGCGGCGGCCAGGCCAGGGGCGACGCCGCAGGGACGGAAATACCACCGCAGACACAACCCCCTACGACGTCGGCATCTAGAACGACGGACCGACACGCCAGTTCCGACAAGGGTCCCCCCCGCGAGCCGAACTTTGTCGTTTTGGAGAGACCTGCTAGCAAGGACTACCGGTCGTTCGCCGCAAACATGTTTGGCACCGTGGCCTTCAAGATGCTGGAGTGGTTGACGCCCGTCTCCGTCCGCGAGATGACAAAGGCTGCGGACATCTTACAGGGCGGCCTGTTGTCGCCGAGGAAGAAAGAGAGCAGTGCTCCCGCGGACGAGTCCGCACCCGAGGAGCCTTTGGCGCCAGCAACCGCCGAGGGGGCGCCAGCAGCCGATCGTGACACCGCGGGCACGGCCACCACTGTTCACAGCACTGCGGTGCCGGCTGCGCCTGGCGACTGTGCGCCGGCTGTGCCGGAGTCGGTCGGGCCCGCCCCCGCAAGCAAGCCTGAAGAAGCGGACGACGACCGGCCGGCACCTCCATGTCACCCCCCACTCCCCATCGGCGGCTACGCCGGTGCTAACGGCACCACGGTGCGGAACACGAGCGCCCGTGTCCGGACGCCGACACCGACGAAGCGGCCACAGCATAAGCTGTCTGTGGACCCGTTTTCCACGGAGACCGACGACCTGCTTCCGGCCCTGCGCTCTCCCCTGCTGTCCGGCGGCACCCCAAATGACACCATCGGCCACAAAGCACAGGCTGCCAAGCCCCTAAAGTCGTCGACATCTGCAATCCCGCGCCCTATTTCCCAGCTGTCCAACGCTGGCTTCTTCGACGGCGTCACTCTGGAGAAGATGCCGCCGCCAAAGGCGCCGACGGACGCCGGGCCCAACAAGACTGGACGGGCGTCGCTCGACATCTCGATGCGCAGCGGTAGCGACAGCAGCGTGCCGCATTCGGTGGCTTCGTCGTCCCGCTCGCTCTCCCTGGACCGCTCCTCCTCGGACCAGTCGTTCGCGACCCACGAGATGTTCGATGTGGATGCAGACCTCGACGGCCTGCTTCCGCAGACTCTGACACGCCTGAGCGCCGAGGTTGTGGATTTTGTGTGCGACGTCCTCCAAGAAGACCCGGAGAGGGAACGGCACCTGCTGGAGCCGTGCGTAGTCAAGAGGTTCCACCTACCGGTCGACGGCGACCCGCGGCCGCTGAAGCGAAAGCAGAAGCCGCGTCCCGATCGGCAGCACCAAAGTGCCCGCCTGGTTCGGGAGTGGCGGCTGTTTGTCGAGCAGAGCATATTCTACGTCCTGAGCAACCCGCGCACGCTCATCCTGTCCTTTACAAAGCAGGGGCAGCTGTACGACACGCAGACGCTCTGGTACTGCATGCTGCGCCTGACGCGTGCTGCGCCCAGCCTCGTCTTCCACAGCCTGTGGACGGCCGCCGGCTCCCTGTTCACCCCGTCCAAGGCGCTCCTGGCACAGCGGCTGCCGAACGCGCGGCTCTCCCAGCAGGCGCAGCAGTCGATGCTGACCGACACCGAAGCCGGCATTCTCATGGCCATCTGTCTGCACGCCCTCGTCGCCGCCGCGCCTGCCGTGGACAATGCGAAAAAGCTCTACGACATGTCGCGCATTCGGTCTCAGGGCCTGAGCCTGGCCGGAAGCGGGTCGGTGGCAAGGCAGCCGGCCGAGCTGTGCCTGCAGTACGACGACGCCTTTTCAAACGACCTCGCGCTGCGCCTGGCCCGGCGCCTCTTCTCCGCCATCAGCACCCGCCGCTTCTTTGGCGCGATGGCGGCGGAAGACGCCAGCCGGCGCAGCAGACATGCCGGCAGCAGCAGTGCTAGCAGTGCTGCCGCGCCACCAGAGGCCCCGACGGATGTTCTGGCACCGCTCTTTGCCCAGCTCGACTTCCTCAACATGGACGCCGCGTACGTCCTCAACTTTTCCGTTCCCGACCGCACGCTCCACGAAACCAGGGTCCCGACCCTTCTGCTGGACTGGGCGAGGGCTGTCATGCTGCAGGACTGGACCGGCGCGCCCGTGGTGCCCGGCGATGGCCCGTTTGGAGGCGCCCTCGCCCTCATTGCAGCCATCTGTAAGCTTGGGAATTCCCCCCCCCACCTTCTTTCACATTCAATCTTGTTCTTTTCTTGTTTGTTCTAACGCGGGATTTGTCCTTAGATGAAAAGCGACAGGCTCTTCTCGTCGGGGATGTTCAGTTCCGCTCCGACTACTTTGCCGAGCGTCTCGACGAAGTCGAGATGCCGGTTGCGTGGCTGTCGTTCACGTCGACGCGGCAAGCGTGCCACCTGCTGGACTTTCCGTACATCTTCAGCCCCGAGGCGCTTGTCTCGTACTTTCGGTCGATCAATTTTTCCCGCATGAGCCGGGCCTTTGAAGAGTCCAGCTCGCTGCAGAGCCGCATGAATGCGATCATCTCGCCCGGCAGCCTCATCATCGACCTGCATCACAAGGCGGTTCTGCAGGACCTCTTGAAGACGGCGTCGACCAAGTACCTGATCCTCGACATTGCCCGCACGACGGTGCTGCAAGACGCGTTTGACCAGCTGTGGCGCCGCGAGCAGCGCGAGCTGCTGCGGCCGCTCAAGGTGCACCTCGGCGAAGACGCCGGCGAAGAGGGCTTCGACTCGGGCGGCGTGCAGCAGGAGTTCTTCCGGCTCGCCATTGCCGAGGCGCTGCACCCAAAGTACGGCGCCTTTGCCGTCGACGACCGGACGCATATGGCGTGGTTCCATCCGGCCGCGCTCGAGGACGACTGGCGCTTCGAGCTGATCGGCCTGCTGGTGTCGCTGGCGCTCTTCAACGGCATCTCGCTGCCCGTCACCTTCCCGCGCGCGCTCTACCGCAAGCTGCTCGGCGAGCCCGTGGACGAGCTGCACCACATTGCCGACGGCTGGCCCGAGCTCGCGAGCGGCCTCACGACGCTGCTGGAGTGGAACGAGCAGGATGGCGCCGTCGAGGACGTCTTTGTGCGGACGTACGAGTTTGCCGTGGACGTGTTCGGCACGCCGGTGTCGCGCGTCATGGGGCATGCGGCTCCGCCCTGGCCCCGCATCCGCGAGGCTGTCCTGGGCGGCGGCGGCAGCAGTGGCGTCGGCAGCAGTGGCGGCAGCCGCGGCGGCAGCCAAGCCTCTGGCGCAGCCGGCGCACCACTCGCAGACGCGAACCCCGGCGGCGATGCCCCCATGGTGACAAACGCGAACCGCAACGGCTACGTCTCCGACTACATCCGCTACCTGACGGACGAGTCGGTGCGGCCGCAGTACGAGGCGTTTGCCAGGGGGTTCCGCCGCTGCCTGCACCCCAAGTCTCTGAAGCTGCTGACGCCGGGTCTGCTGCAGGCGCTGGTCGAGGGCGAGCAGGTGATCGACATCGAGGAGCTGCGCCGGCACGCGCGGTACGTGGGCTGGGACGCGGCCAACCCGTCGGTGCGCGACTTCTGGAGCATCGTGTCCGAGTACGACGACCGCATGAAGCGCCGGCTGCTCGAGTTTGTGACGGCGAGCGACCGCGTGCCCGTGGGGGGCATCAAGAACGTGCAGTTCGTGGTGCAGCGCAACGGCGACGAGGAGGGTCCTGCCGGCCACCTGCCGACCGCGTACACGTGCTACGGGATCCTCTTGCTGCCGGCGTACACCAGCCGCGCCGTGCTCCAGGAGCGGCTGGCCATGGCCCTCGAGAACGCCAAGGGGTTCGGATTTGCCTAAGGGTCAAGCGAAACCGGGGGTGTACAGACCTACGTACCTGAAAGCAGGAAGGGGGGGGGGGGGGGAGCTTATGGCGAGCAAAAAAAAAAAAGGCGTCGGCATTGGCAGACAACGAAATGGGCAAAGAGAGAGAGAGCCAAACATGCATTTTGCAAAAAACACACGTTACAAAAATAAAGCGTCCTGTATCAATAGACCAGAATTTACACAGCGAGCGTTCGTGGGGGAAGAGGGAGGGGTTTCCCTCTGGATTGGTTTTTTTATTATTTTGATTTTCTTTCTTCTCGTTCTTGTCCCCCCTTGTCTTTTCTTTCGATTCGAGGTACAGAGTATATCTAATCCATCACGACTTTTCTTCTTTTTCACTTCTTGGGAATACATTGCTCCCGAGGGTGTGCTTTGCGTGTCGCTTCCGGACGGCAAGGAGCACGGCACTGGCAAGAGGCAATCGTGATAGAGATTCACGTTTGGAAGAAGCACACTGTCCCAAGCTCGATGGACCCTACGGACCCCGGTATCTGACAGGAAGACGGCTGCAGCATGTCTTGACCGAACTCTTGCTCTTTTTGTTTGGGACATCTTTGTTATTGTTCTTTGCCCAGCCCAGTCAGGTGAAAACTTGGGGGTATAAAATAGAAAGAAAAGGAAAAAAGAAAACAAACATTTCCAACAAAACCATTTGCTATTTCCCATTGTTCTTTATACACACGTTTTCCTTTTTGTCCTCTCACAGTGGTGCCCCCCAGGTTCTAGGGCCCTCTCGTTCTAAAAGTCATCCTCGCCCGAGCCGCTGATAATGACATTGTTCACCTTGAGAACCATCCGGCACAGCTGCGTGGCCAGCATGAGCTGCTGCTTCTTGCCAATGAGGGGGTCGATGACAAAGGCCTCCTTCATGTCGTTGGAGCCCGCGCCCATGCAGTCGACGCCCAGCCGGCCGCGGCCGGCGCCGTCCTTGGCCTTGATCTGCTGGCTCTTCACCTCGGCCAGCGTCGCAATCGGGTTCAGGCCCGAGTTCTCCGCCAGCGCCATCGGGATCGCGTCCAGCGCCTCGGCAAACGCGCGCATCGCGTACTGCTCCAGGCCGGGCGTCTGCACGGCGGCGTCCTCCACGGCCAGCGAGCAGGCAATCTCGGCCGAGCCGCCGCCGTACACGACGCGGTTGTCGCGCACCAGGTTGCGGACGACGCACAGTGCGTCGTGCAGCGACCGCTTCGCCTCGTCGATGATCTGCGCCCGGGGGTTAGCGGTTGGACAGGCGGCTGTTGCCGTTGTTGGCTTGTTGGGGAATTTGTCTGAAAAAAGAAGAAACAAAAGCCTTGTTACAAAACAAAAAAAACTCACCATCTTGTTGCTGCCGCGCACAAACACGGTGACAGCACGGGTGTTGGCACACTCCTCGATCACGAGCATCTTCTCGCGCGTCGTGCCAAAGGTCATCTCGCGGACGATGCCGGCCGAGCCGAGCTTCTCTGCTGTCAGGTCCTCGAACCGGGGGACAATGCGGCCGTTGGTCGCAATGGCAATCAGCTCAATCTCGGGCCCGCCCACCCAGCGCACCGCCGGCAGCTTGTTCTGCAGCAGCAGGTGGTTGGCTTCGTCGTCGAACCCCCACTGGCAGATGACCAGGTTGGCGCCGGTGTCCTTGATCTGCTGGATCATCTCGACGAACTTCTCGTGCTCGTAGTTTTGCAGCTTGCGAAACTCCTCGACCGAGGTGATGTCGAGCTTGTGCTTGGTCTTGGGCTTGGGCGGCTCAAAGGCACACGTCAGGATGGCCAGCTTGGCGTCGCGCACTTCGGACGGCATCTGCGGATGCGAAAAGTCCTTGTCGACGATGACGCCCTTGACCAGCAGCGAGTCCTCGAGCGCGCCGCCCACCTTGCCGTCGACCTTGATCAGCTCAAAGTCGACGTCCTTGCGCTCCAGGTCCGCGACCGACATGACGGCGTCGACGGCAATCTTGGCAAACTGGTCGTGCGCCTTGGACACGATCTTGCTGCCCAGGCTGGTGCGCGCCACCTTGTACAGGTTGGACACGTCGCCGGGGCCAAAGGGCAGCACGTCGGCGATCTTGTCGAGCTCGGCCACGGCAATGTCGCAGGCCTGGTCGTAGCCGTCGGCGATGCGGATCGGGTGGATGCCCTTGTCGATCAGGTCGGCCGCCTGCTCCAGCAGCGCGCCCGCCAGCACAACGACGCCGGTTGTGCCGTCGCCAATCTCGTCGTCCTGCGACTTGGACAGCTCCACCAGCAGCTTGGCTACATGGTTTGTGATCTCCATCTGCTGCAGAATCGTCGCGCCGTCGTTGGTTACTGTGATGTCGCCGTCGGGCGAGATGAGGATCTTGTCGAGGCCACGGGGGCCGAGCGAGGACTTGACAATGTTGGCGACTGTCCGTGCCGCGAGGATGTGGGATTTGACAGCCTCGTTGCCGTATTGCCGCTTCTTCTTGCCCTGGCTGTACGGGTGGGGGGGCATAGGTCAGCCACCGGAGCACATACCGGGGAGAGGGAGGGAGGGATGGGGTCATCGTCTTACTCTCGGACAATGATAAACGGCCGGCCCTGCTCATCCTTCATCACCGACGCTGTCCGTTTGTTAGCATGGGGGCTCGGCAGAAGAGGCCGACTGGGAGAGCTCTGCTACAGAGCGTCTCCGGCCATGGGGACAGCGGACCATACCGTTGGATAGGTCGAGGTCTGCTCGGTGGACGTTCGTGTTAGCTATGCGGTTGCCACAGACAGAAAAAGGGGGGGGGAGGGCAAAAAGACGCCGCAGGGACGGATTGGACGCACTCATCGCCATTTTGAAGCAAGATGCGGTCTCTGAGAGACCAGCGTGTTCGGTCGGTGCTGCTTCAGTCCGAGCTTAAGCTTCGGTGTGTGCGGTGTGGGTGGTGCGTCTGCAAGGGTTCGAAAGGCGGCCGTGTCGTGTTGTGGAAGCTCGCCAGCGTCGATGCCCTTCTAAGTAGTTCTAAACAGCGGCGCTGAAATTTAATTTTTGTCGTCTGCCTGCACCGAGCTTTGCCCCTCGTCGCTGGTCCCGCTGAAATGCACTTACCGGGTCTGATAGGCGCAGATATGCGCCAATGCGGGCGGTTCACGTGCCCCGAACGCCCAGCGGCCGTCAGTGCTGTGGGAGGGAAGGTGCGCCCATTCCACTGGCATTCCACTGGTCAGTTCGCACCTGCCACCCCTCCCCACCGATCCTGGTAGCGCCTTCCGTCTTTGGGACCGGGCTGTTAACGAGGACCCGTAATTAATAGGTAATCGTGCCTGCCACAACTGCACAGAACCACCTTCCAATTCATCCGGTGCAACGCGGACATCGACATCACGCCTCCTCTTTCGCCTCTGCAACGCCGGCCGAACACAACAGACGAGCGGCACGGCCACCACACCGCCCATACGCCCGACATTGTCGCCGCCGCACGCTTCCCGACGACGCTGCAGCCCGTGCCTCTCGCGCGTGCGACGAGCGCATCGAAACCGGCGGAATCGGCAACAGACAGCACAGCAAACCGACTCGGCGCCTCGTTGCCTCGTTGCCTCGTTTTCGCGTCCCATCTGCGACGGCCAGCTGTGCTCACGACGGCCTATTTGCAGCCCCTTTGCAGCCCCTTTGCAGCCTGTCGGCTGCTCGACGATGGCGTTCAGCCCTTGCAAGAGTGGGCTCGTTTTTCACACCAACCGTTGCTCCTCGGCGAGCTAGCCTACCCAACGACTTCTCCCCCTTCCCGCCCCCGCGGCCCCCCTTGTGGTCCGTCGCGCCGTGCCCGGAATCCTCGTGCCGGGGCCTGCTCATCAGACGAGAGGACCGAGCTCCACAGTGCTTCATGGTTTGCCTCGGTGGCTCGCTGTAGACGTCGCGCGCCGCGTACTCTTCCCGCCTCGGACGGCTGGGTGACCGCCGCGGTCGGCGCTGGCCCGGCGAACGGATTGCGAAATGGATGTGGGCGAATATGAGACGAATACGTTTGCGATCGTAAGTTTGCCCCGGCCACCGTGCCTGGCGTGGTTGCAGGTTTTGTTGTCCATCGTTGGCTGACCCGCATTGCTCTGCGCTCCCAGACCAGCATTGCATCCATTTCGTTCCGTGTCTACAAGCCCGTCACCACACCAGCGACATCCCACTTCGCATTCTCCGCTTCGGACGTTGAAAAGGCGCTCCGGAACGATGGGCATCTCGTGTTCGCCGACTCCCGCCGCCAGGGCATATGGTGCTTCCGCCTCCTGCGCAAGGATGGATCTTGCATTGGCTCCGCCCCCAGGTCCGAACTGCACGCCTCCATCGATGTCGGTCTGTGCAGGCTCGCCACGGTGGACGAGGGGGCGTTAGATCCAGGCAGTCTGGCCAGGGGCCGGCCGGTTGTCGCAAACTCAGTCAACACTCCAAACAGCTCCTCGTCCTCGTCAGCCCTATCCGTGGCCGACTCCGCGCCTCGGAGCACAAACACGGCGCAGCCGGCGCTTGGCCTGGCAACCCCGGGCGCGAACATCACGTTGTCTCAAGCGACAACAGCCAGCGGCGGTACGCCCGATGTCGAGTTCTCCCAAAACGTCAATGCTGCACAGGCGCAGGGAGCCGGCGCTCCAGAGGCCCGGCCGTTCCCACCAGTACCAGTGAAAGTTGTCTACAACTTCCTCATCTCTGCCATACTGGCCAGCCTGTCCTCGGCTTACTGCTCCAAGACGAAGGCAATTGCCTTGAACAACCGGACGTTTCTGCTACCGCCACTGGACCCCCTATGGGACGGAGAGGAGCAGAGCAGGACGGATAGCAGGTCACTGGTGGCAACGCTCCGGGTGTCTCTCACTACTGCCGGGGCGCTACTCGTCAGCCTGTCGCACTCGATCCTGCGTGGAATGGGATGCTCTGAGTGGGCTTGCTACGCGGGCATCCCCCCGCCCGGCTCACCCGTCCTGACTGCGCCATGGGGCAAGTTTGCCACGGTCCGAGGCATTCACCCCCCATTGATACCAGCCGAAGCGAACGACTCTGCCTTGGCCCGTCCAAAGAAGAGCATGGCATTTCCCACCGTGCCACAAGCCTGGAAAAGCTTTGCGGCAAAGATGCTTGAAATGAGGGGGACGTCCGCCTCGGTTTTGCAAGACTCGTCCTGGTTGCGTGTGGAGTTTCTGCTCGACGAGGAAACGCCAAACAGCAAAACAGTGGAGATACTCTGGCCATCTGTCCTATGTTTCTGGAACCTGGAGCGCCCTGCTCTTACAGCGGCCCCCTTCCAGAGACTCGACCCACTCGCTAATCTGCGAGACGCATTTTTGGAAGTGTCGAGGGCGGAAGAGGCTGCTCTCAAGCCGAAAGAAGAGGCCAGGGGCGAGGATGTGAGCATGGAAGATATTCAGACCGTCTCCAGCCTGGACAAGGGCACCCTCTCCGACGGCCCCTCCCCCATGGGAATGCGGCATCCCCTTGGAGCAGCAGTAGCGGCCGGTGCTGTGTATCCGACACCGCCAGACGGCGTTCTCAATCCCATTGGCGCAACCCCAACATTCGACGGGTCGATGTCTAGCCCTGGAAATGTTGCCAGCACCACGGCCCCAGCAGATCTCGACATGACAACAACAGATCCTGTTGGGGGCGAAGATCCTTTTTTCTGGCCTAGCAATGAGCCAAGGTCAGATGAGCCGGAACCAGTCTTCATTGGAGAACCCGATGGCCTCTTTGGAGACATTGGGGCTGACATCTTTGGGGACGACGTCACTGACGCCGACTTCAACTTCTTCGACGACAAGCAGGCGGACGGCGGCCACCTCCCCGTTGCCCCCCCCACAGCTGCGATCGATCCCAACAGGATGGCTGTTGAGGCCAGTGGCCGCCTCGACGGCACACCAGGAGATGTCCAACCGGACACAGGGTTGCAACCAACCAAAGGAGGCATGCCGGACGAGCCGGCAGCTGCCAAAAATGCAGCGCCGGCGCCCCCGCCACCTCCTTCTCGGCCACCCTCTTCGGAAAAGCAAGCACTGGAAGTGTCCGGCAAAAATGCAGACACTAAGCCTGGGTCTCCTGTTTTCGCACGGCCGGAGCTAAAACATGCACGGAGCAACCTGGTGGATGTCAAAACAAACGGGATGAAGCGGCCTCCGAGCCCGTTCAATGCGATGACCGTTTTTAAGCGCGTCCGGGCGATTGTGGAGGCAAACAAAGCGCTGCCCATGGCGGCACGGCAGCCGTCCTTACGCCGGCATGGCAAACTGTTCGAGGGCCTGCGATTTACAGACTTCATGATCCAAAACAACAAAAAGTACGAGCAGAACGGCAAATTCAGCTTCAGGTGGCCCCACCCAGAGTCAGATATGTTGTCTGATGTGTCTGCGGCCACATCTCCAACTGCGTTCCGACGTCCTGCAAAGAAACGGTTGGAGCTGTCCGACTCTTCGCCAGAGTTTGCGTCCCTTGTCTCGAGCATAACCCGTGGCCTGAAGTCCAGTTCGCTGTACCCCCAAAGCCCTCTTCAGTTCGAGGACAGCGGAGACACATCGTCCAACTGGTCCAGCGTAGACTCGTCGTCGTCGGAAGAGGACTCTGACGAAAACGAACCGCTTGTGGCATCCATGGCACAGCGGAAGATGAGGGCACGAGATGTCACTGACACTGTCCCGTCTCCAGAGGCAGCTGCGGAGCTGTCCAAGGCATACAGCGAGGGTGTTTGGGACTTCCCCATCGCTCGTTTCTTCGCCGAGCCGATGCCGCCGCCGACGGAATTGAGCTATTCGGACGAAGACGTTGTGGATGTTGCTCAGATTGTGACACAGCAAATCACGCGTGCGACTATCCGGTCCGCCTTCGACGAGGACGACGGCCAGAACCTGCAGCAAGCCAAACTGCGTCAGACGCTGCTGCAGCGCATCCGCTACTCGGTCGCAACGCTGCAGGATTCGCTGCCAGCATCGCTTGACGGGGCGTTTCGATGCTGTCTGAAGCCGTACCTCGAAGTCCAGGACATCCCGCTCCTTATGCAGCCCAACCGGCTCCACCCTCGCCCGCCTCCGGGCTCTGAGCAGTTCCGTACGAGCCTGTTTCCCATCCCGACTCCGTTGGTGGGGATTCGGCGGAACGAGGCCTCGCTTTCCATTTTGCCAACCGCTATCGAGTTTTGGGAAGTCTTGGGCCTGGATCCTCTACACGGTACCAAGGACATCAGAGCCGTCTGCTTGTACCCAAACTTCGAAGGCCTGTCCAACGAAGTCGGCGAGTTCCTAAGCCGTATGCGGATCGTGTACGAATCTCTCCGTCTCGGGTCCCACGAACTCCTCTCGACGAAAGCAAACGTTGTTGATGGCATGGTCTCTTTCGATGCGGGAATCTCGTCCACCACGTCGTCTGAGTCGGCCCCGCCGCGTGCTGAATTTTCCGGCGCAGACCAGGTACACAAGCTCGCACAAGCCCTGGCCGCAGAAGACACGCCAGACAAAAGCCTTGTCGTGTACCTTGTGTACTACGCCGAAGTGCCAACCGCCATGATTGATGCGTGCCTCGCCTTCCAGCGGCTGTCGCAGCTCTACGGAATTGCAGTGGCAAGCCGCAATTCGGAGCCGAACGATCTCGTGCTCCAGCTCATTCCTTCGGACTTCCTTGCGTCGCCGACATCGCTCGCGGTGCCCACGCCCAAGGACATGCTCCGCCTGTCACTCGAAGTCTACGACCGGTGTGCCAGCCCTCGCGGGCCAAGACCGTCGCCGGCCTTTCTCTTGGAGCAACCGCCAACTCGCATGCTCGACCTGAAGCTCTCATCGACGCCGTCCGTCGACGTGCAGCGGGAAAACTCGCTTATCCATGTCGCATATGCATACAGCGCCGACGGACGATGGGTCACTGCGGCATGGACAGACAGCAGCGGCTGGCGGCAGTTCAGCTCGGCGTACTGGGTCGGGCGGAAAGACATGGAGCCGACCAACCCGTTTTCCATGGTCGCTGGAGAGATCTGGGCAAACACGTGTGCAATAGTCTCCAACCTAAAGGTCCACTGGCGCGCAGTCATTGCCAAATGCAGCCCGATGGAGCAGGAGGAGATTGATGTCTGGCTGGAGCTTGCGAAAGCCGAGACACGGGCATCCATCAGCCTCACCCTCGTCACGGTGGACACGCAGCCGACCTTGGAGCTGCTTCCACCAGTCGCTACCGTGTCGCCGACCGTTCTGTCGCAGCTTTCGGCCGCTGCAACACCGGCCCCGACGCCGCAAGCCTCTGTGTTCTCGCCCGAGCAGAGCTGCAACCCGGCTACGCCGGCCGGGGGCTTTGCGAACCCCACAACACCTGCGACTCTCGTGGGCGGCCCTACGCCGGCGACACCCAGCGGCGGCGGCGGCGGCGGGACTGGCGGGAATGGCTCTGCCGGAGGAGGAGCTGCGCCCAACAGCCCTGCTGTTCCCAATACGCCAAATCCGAGCATCGCCGCCAGCGACGCCGCCGCCAAGCTGGCGGCTGCGGGCGCGGACCCCAGCACAGTGTCGGAGATCGATGGCAACGTGATCCTTGTGGACATCACGGACAATACGTGGGTGGCGGTGGCTTCGCACCGGCTGAACACGGCCTCGACATGGGTGGACCTGCGGTACGCACTTGTGAGCGGCTACCTCATCAAACGCGGCGGGATCGTCCGCGACGACGCCCCCGTTGTCCTGGAAGTGAACGTGATCCGCGCCGAGGGAAGCCCGCGGGTCTACGAGACCCTCGCACGCGAGATCCTGACGGCCTACCGATCGCTGGGGACGCTGGCACGGGCGCGGGGCATCCTCGACAACGAGCGAGATGCACGACCATGGCACGTGGCTGCTGCTGAGCGGTCTGCTCGGGCACTCTGCCGGTGGATGTGAGGCGGGGCCGCGCAGCAGCGAATGGGGCGGCACGGCCTATATTTCCACCGGCAAGCGTGCAGAGCTTACCAGGACGCATTCCAGCCTCTTTTACTATCTGCGGCTTTTTATGTGTTGTATGTGATGTTTTTTTTGGTTTTCCACAGCCTGAATGTATTTGTGCGGCGGGGGGAGGGGAGGAGGATCTTACCCCCATGGTATATTTTTTCTTCCTACACCGTTACTGCATTAGAAAAACGCCGAACGCGGCGGACGAAAGAAAGCATATTGAGATAGCCGGACCGGGGAAAGGGGAGGGGGGGGGGGGGGTAGGGTAGGTTTGCAATCATAGGAACGGTGTTTCTTGGCGTTTTGACGGCGGATAACCAGCATCGACGGACTTTGTCTGAGAGGCCATTATCCATTGTACAGCTTGACTGGGGACGCGGTGAGAAGCCAAAGCATTGAAAGAGGCATGTGGCTCCTGTGAGTTCTGAGCATCTGGGTGGGTCGACTTGGACAGGGCATCCCGTCTCTGTGTTTTTATATTACGGTTTGGCTTTGCGTGCAAAAAGTAGGATATACCCCGGCTTGTCTGGCAAACAAGAGCCTGTCGTTCCTTGGTCTTTGGGTTCTTCCCGCCCGTTGCCCTGGGTATGTCTTGAATGTGTCTTGTTGAATAGATTGTTCAGCCACGGAAGCCCGGTCTACTGGTATGATGAACCAAAGAAAAGAAAAATAAGAACAAGCAAGAAAAACAAGAAAAACGCTGCGACTGTAGGAAGCCACAAAAAGACGTGCGTTCCTCCGGGTGTGTCCGTTGCCCCCCTACGCCCCCTACGCCGGTCGGTGTGCCTTGGGCTCATCAAGGCCGGTCTCGATTTTGTCAGCAAGAGTTCATGTAGCCCCTCCCCTCCTCTCCCCCCGCGTATCAGATTGCAACCGCCACCCTAGTTCTGGCCAAAGAAGCCGGGGAACAGGTACTCGATGCGCTTGACGGCCTCGGCGTCGCGGCCGGCGGGCTTGGTCATGAACTGCACGGCCTGCACGGCCGAGCCCTCGAGGTGCTTGGCCATGACGAGGTCGCTGTGCTCCTGGTGGCTCAGCTTGTCGAGCACGGCGCCGACGAGGTGCTTGGCGTTTTCGCTGTTGGCCTGCATGTACTTGAGCACCATGCTGACGCCGACGTCCTCGGACTCGCCGCCGACGCGCCAGCAGTCGTAGTCGGTGGCCATGCAGATCATCTGGTAGGCGAGCTCGGCCTCGCGCGCCAGCTTGGCCTCGGGCAGCGCCGACATGTTGATGACGCCGCCGCCCCAGCTGCGGTAGAGGTTGGACTCGGCGCGCGTCGAGAACTGCGGGCCCTCCATGCAGACGAGCACGCCGCTGTCGTGCAGCGTCACGCCGTCGCCGCGCATGGCGGCGGCGCAGCCCTTGACGACGCCGGCCACCTGGGCGTCAAAGGGGTCGGCAAAGCCGACGTGGCCGACGAGGCCGCCCTCGAAAAAGGTAAACGGGCGCACGCCCTTGGTGCGGTCGATCACCTGGTCGGGCAGCACAAAGTCCATGGGCCGGATGTGCTCCTGCAGGCTGCCGACGGCGCTGAACGCGATGACGCAGCGCACGCCGATGTGGCGCAGCGCCGCCATGTTGGCGCGCGACGGCACCTCGTGCGGCGCCAGCTGGTGGTGCACGCCGTGGCGCGCGAGGAAGGCAATGGGCACGCCGTTGTGCTCGACGATCTGGAGCGGCGCCGACGGCTTGCCCCAGGGCGTGGTCAGGTCGAGGGCGGCCACGGGCTCGAAGCCCTCGATCTTGCTGAGGCCGGTGCCGCCGATGACGGCGATGCGCACGGGGTCTGGGGGGGGGGGGAGAAGGGGAAGGCAGGTCAGCAAGGGGGATCAGTTGGCAAGAGGAAGAGACAAGAGGAAGAGACAAGAGCTCTGACAGCCGTCCGAGAGCACACCGGGAGCAGCCCAGAGCACGGCCAAGCACGGCACATACGGTCATAGTGGTCGGCGAGGGGCGCAGACATGGCGACGACGAGGCTCAACGGAGCGGCGACAAGTGAAGCTATTCAGAGATTGGCAAACGGCAGAGCAGGACGGTGCAGGGCGGGCCGGAAGCGACCGGAAACGACACGGCAAACGGGAACACGAGCGGAAAGAAAAAGGGCATGCCGCGCTGACGGCCGGGGCGCGAACAACGGCAGCCGTCGCACACTTATATGGGCGCGGCGACCGTCAGCACTCGCCATACGCCATAGTAGTGTTGTTAGCGACTTTCTTGCGTTGCCGTCTGAATTTTTTTTTCGTCCCCTATCGGCCAGGCCACTAGTACCCCGCGATTGCGAAATCCCTGGTCTTAGCTGCCGTCGAGTCGCTGGGAAGGGGGGGGGAGACGCCACAGCGCTTCCAAGCCCCGTTGCAGCGAGTGAGACACGTGTTGAGGCGCCGAGCAGGTAGTGGCCTGGCCTGGCTGTCCCTCTGCGAGGACTCTTGTTCGCGCCTTCCTGACACCTAGGCGGCGGCAGAGACGGAAGGCGTGCAAATTTTCCCACTGTGGAAGGGGCGAGCCACAGCGCTGTGGCCGTGCCTTCCTCCAATCATAGCCAAGCCAGCCGCACCTGCCCCCCCAATTCCAGACCCGCCGGAAAGGCTCTGGCAGCATCCAAAAATTCTTATTTCGGACTTCGGACTTCGTTTTCTCACCTCTTGTTTCTAGCAAACCCGCCATCACCGCCACCACCGCCGTCCCGCAACCACACGTCCGGCGCCCAGCTGGCCGCTCTCTGCACCGCTTTGCTTCTGTGCCTGCCGCACTGCCACGTCACAGACCCGCAGTCGTTTGCCAATAAGCGCCGGTGCAGGCCCATCTCGCCCCGGGCTTTCGAGCTGCTGCTTCTCGGCCGCCTCTCACCGTCTTTTGCCTCGTCAGCTCGCCTCGCCAGGTTGGCCCCGTCCTGTCCCTCCGCTCACGGGCCGTCGCCGCCGCCGGCACACACACAGCTGCCATGTCGCCCATGGCCGTGGGCAGCGTGCCGCCCGTCGACCGCATCAGTGCTCCGTCGTTAAAACAGTCGATCGAGGAGGTCTGCTTCACGGCCGCCCTCATCTGCCTCGATGGCCACTTCAGCGATCTCCCGTCCGTCCCGGGGCCGCAGACGCAGAGCAAGGTCGCCGGGATCGTGGCGCGGACCCTCGAGAAGACCCACGCCCGCAAAGACGTGCGCGAGTCGCTGGCCCTCAACGTCGAGATCTGGGTCTACCTGACGCGCATCTTCAACAACGCCATCGACCACCTGACCGCGCGGGCGGTCGCCGGCATGGCCGACTCGGCGTACGACGACCGGCCCGCCGGCGCCGACGGCCAGAACGGCAACTCCCACAGCGGCAGCAACAGCAACAGCAACAGCATCGGGCAGCTCAACGCGCAGGCCGGCCACGACAACTCCGAGCTCATGATCAAGAACCACGCCAGCCTCAAGGACGACCTGCAGATCCTGAACAAGCTGATGCACATCTCGCGCAACCTGCTGGTCTGCGCCAAGCCCGAGGTGCCCCAGGACATCTGTGCCGGCGTCAGCTTCGACGCCGTGGTCTTCCAGATCATCGTGCTCTGCGTCAACCTGACCGGGAAGGGCTACCATGGCGAGGTCCTGGACGACGCCAGCCGCGCCAAGCTCAACGAGATCTACGACCTGTTCAAGAAGCTGCTCGTGACGTCGCTCCAGCAGGTGCACAACTGGACGGCCAAGAACGACCGCAACAAAATGGCCTTTTGGTACTACGTGTTTTTCGAGGACGAGTCCGTGCCCGACGACCTGGACGCCCTGGGCGGCGACGGCACGGAATACCACCACGACGCCGCCAAGGTCGAGGTCAAGCACTGGCTGGACCGCAACGCCACCATCTGCGACGAGGCAAGGCAGCTTCTCATCAAGTATGCCAAGACGCACGAGAACAAGTCCCCCGGCATCCCGTCGCTGCGCTCGGCACTCGCACGCCTCTGGGTCCCCAGCGACCTGCTTGTGCCGGAAGTGGTGCCCGACCCTGTCAAGTTTGCCCAGGACGAGGCGTACGGCCACGTCTCCAGCGAGATCGAGGTCTGGTGGGAGCGCGTATGCGACCCCAACCGCGAGGGCTGGAAACAGCCCATGCCGGACCGTGCTTGTGGCCGCCGCCGCCAGGCCTTCTTCTCCGACATTCTTGCGGAGCGTTTCAGTCCCGGGTGGCGGCTGCGTGACGAAAACTCTGCCCTGGGGTACGGCCCGAGCTTGACCGGTGAATACTTCTATCTCATCGACGACGGCGACGATGGCCTGGACGAGGAGATCGAAGACTACGAAGGGCAACACGGCAATCTCGAACAACAAGGCAGGGAGGGGCGCGTGACCGAGATCAGCGAAAGATACAAAGGGAACGGGGAGGTCGACGATGAAGAGGAGGAAGTGGATGACGACGACGATGAGGATGACGACGAAGACGACGACGACGACGACGATGACGACAATGATGAGGCGCAGCACGATCACGATCACGGCCAAAACAGCCGTCCCTACGCAAACATCCATGGCGACGACCTAAACGAAGAAGACGACGAGGATGACGACGAAGACGACGACGACCTCGACAACGACTCCTATGCCGAAGGGCCTGCTCTGGGCGTGCTCACCGAGATCCCCAACATCCTCGACCCCAAGCAGATCGAAGCCCTGCACATGATCATCAAGTCGTGCATCCTCGACGGCATGGGCAACGGGCTCACAATGCGGGGCGAAAGTCTGCAGCAGGTGCGCTGCAGGATCATGCTTGCGTCAGAGAGTGGCCGGAGTCTGCTGCGTGAAATCCTCGTCTTCATCGCCGTCTGGGACCAGCAGGAAAACACGCTTATAAACGAGCTCACGGCCCACATCGTCGACGCCGTGCACGACGCGTCGCTGCTGCCGTACGCCTGGACCGAGCTTCGCATCCCCAAAGACGTCGTGTCGCCCGCACAGACCGTCATGCTGCGCATGGTCAACGACAACATCCGCAGAAAGTACGCCAGCCAGCACGCCCTGCCCCCCGCAGCCAACGGCGCGCCACCGAAGCTCATTGCCGACGACAAGGACCTCAAGTTTGCCCACTTCCTCGTGAGCACACTCCGGTGCCGCGTCATGCCCGAGTGCCTCGCCTTTATGGCCTTGCAAGGCGAAATCCGCCGTGGCGTCACGGACAGCACGGCCTTCCCCATCGAAAACTGGGACATGGACCGCGCCCGCGACGGGCTCGTCCAAATCCTCGAGTTCCTCAGCTTGGTCTCCGAGGTGGAGGAGATCCGCGCCAAGCTGGTCGAGTGGGAGGTCTCCTTTGAGATGATCTCGCTGCTCAAGAGCCTCGAGGATGCCGTGCCCAAGAAGCCGCTTGTCGAGGCGGCGCCCCACCGATCAGCCGCAGGTGCAGGCGCTGCAGCGGGACGAGCCGCAGCCGCAGCGCGCGCTGCGCAGCAACAAATTGGCCAGGGCCAGGGCCAGGGCCAGCAGCAGCTCTATCCGCCACCGCCGCCGCCGCCGCCGCCACCGCCGCCACCGACGCCTCAGGAGCCGGCGTACAAGTTTCCTTGGAAAGGCATCAAGACCAAGGCGCTGACGATCTTGGCCTGCCTCCTGCAGCCGCCCCCCGGCAGGACCAGTCCTGGCAACAAGCTGGTGCAGAACCAGATTATGGAAGAAAAGGGCATGGTGCCGCTGCTGAATGCCTGCGTCTACGACGACTACAACCGGTATGCCCGCGAACGAGTCCAGCTCTGCCTCAAGTACCTGATGGACGGCTGCGAAGAGGCCAATTTGTTTGTCCGCGAGCTTGTCAAGACGGCGCCCCCGCAGCCCGGGCCCAGCGCCAACGCCAGTGCCGGTGCCGGTGCCGGTGCCGGCGCCAGCGGTAGTCCCAGCGCTGGCGCATCGCCTCCCGGCAACGAGCTGAGGGGGAACCAGATCACGCGCATCCGGGTCGACGGCGTTGGCGGCGAGGTGAAGGTCGAGCTTCGGCCGGACGCCGCTGCCGCGCGGGCCGCCGCCCAAGGCGACGCTGCTTCTGCGCCCGCTCTTCCCTTGCTCGGCAACGCCGTGGCGTCTTCAGCAATCGCCCAAGCCCAAGCAGCTGGGGGCATTGCCTCTGCACTGGCAGCGAACGCAGTGGCAGCTGCATCCGCTCCTGCTCCTGCTGCTCCTGTTGCGTTTGCTGCTCCTGCTGCTCCTGCTGCTGCCGCCATGTCGTCAATTCTGGCCACGGTGCCGACCCCTCCTTTGGGGACCGCGCGGCAGCGGAAACAACGGCAAAAACGTCTACAGAGACAACAGCGGCAAAGGCTGCAGGAGGCATACGAGGCACACGAGGCTCAGCAGCAGCAGCAGCAGCAGCAGCAGCAGCAGCAGACACAGCAACAGACACAGCAGCAACCACCTCAACAGCCGCCTCAGCAGCCGCCTCAACAGCCACAGCAGCAGCCACAGCAGCAGCCACAGCAAACGCAGCCAGTGACCCAGAAACAAAGCCAGCCGTCACATTCGTCACAGCCGCCACAATTGTCGCAGCTGCCGCAAGCCCCGCTGCAGCAGCAAGCCCAGCCGGCCCCGCCAGCTCCGCGCGTCTTTGGCCCGCCGCCGCCGCCGCCGCCGGCCGCGCCGACCCTGGCGTCGCTCACCGCGTATCTGCCTCCCCTGCCGCCTCTGCCGGCGGGCCACCCGTTCCAGCACGGCTCCTTGCCCCCGACACACCCCCTTGCACAGCCGACGCTGCCCCTGCTGAGCGGCCAGCAGCCCATGTCCGCCAAGACGGCCGAGGCGCTGGCGGCCCGCAGAGCCCGCTGCGAGGCCCTGCTCGGCGAGATCATCTCGCTGTCCGACCACACGGCCCGCATGGCCCTGTCGATTGAGCGCGGCGAAATGCCTCCGCTCCCCGACGAGACGCTCATGTAAGGCAGCCCCCCCATCCCATGCCGTCAAATCTTCAACCTCTTAACGCCAGGACACATCTTCTAGGAACTTCCTCAAGAGCCAAAAGTTCTTGGAGCGGTGCCGCGAGCGCCTCACGCGGCCCGTCACGGGCGCGCCCGATGCCCTGGTCGAAGACGGCAGCAGCCTGACGACCAGCATGCTGGCCGACCCGCTGGGCAGCCTGTTCAACGGCCTGGGCACGCCCGGGTCGTCTGGCGGCGGCTCGTCGTCGATCACGATGGCGACGACGTCGCTCGAAGACCAGTACCGGCTTGTCGAGCAGGCCCTGCTGTATCTGACGGAAGACCTCGCCAAGAACTCGGAGCTGGCACACCTCGTGCGCTAGTGCTGCCTGGATCGTTGTTGTTGTTGTTTTCGTGGCCCCCTGACTCGAGGAAAGCCGAAAAAGAGAGAGGAGAGCGGAGGGAAAGAAGGGGGGTGGGGGGGTCATCGTCTTCGGCTGGAAGCCAAATCACATCTGTCTTTTCTACATACCCCAGCACCACGAGCGCCGCCATGCGACGACACTGCATGTCTGCCGGCCTCATCGTGCCAGCGATGCATCTTTTTGAAAACGAGTTTTTCGTAGCCTACGATCTCAAGCTTGGAATAAGCAAAGCCAAAACAATAAATAGAAACGAAGACAATGAAAAATAAACCATGTTTCTTTTTCTGGTTTCATGGTCACGACACAAGAGCCATGCCTGCGCTTTTCGGCTTTGTCCCTGCCTCCCCTCTGGCCCGGGCTCTTTTCTTTTCGTCTGGATTATGCTTCTCGACCCTCACAAGCCACGGCGACGCTTGTTGTGGGACCATCCCCCAGGTTATGCAAACGTTTGGTATATATTACTCGACGACGCTCTTCCTTCTTTTGCAAAGGGCGGCAAACCGTTTTCTCCTGCCCCCCCCCCCCCCCTTTTTCGGCTCCCCCCTTCTTTTTCGCTTCCAACATTCTAGGCTCAATCTTCCGAGACGAACAGGCAATACTAACAAAATTAAGAAAAAAAGAAAAGAATAGCAAAGACGAAACTTTTTCTAGCCAATCTCCCCTCCCCCTCCCCCCTTTTTTCTCTCCATAAAATGCTTTTTTGAATTTTTTGGTTTTGCTTCTGTCCCTTTCTTCTTTCGTCAGTTTCTTCTTCCTACTTTTTGCTCAGGTTGGTTCTCTGAATGTTCTCCCCCCTCTCTCTCGCGCGCGCGCGCTCTCTGTGGCCCGCCCGGTCTACAGAAAGCCCTTGCCGCTGTCTTCAGACACACGGTCGGGTCGCTGGCGCTACTGCTCCCGCTTCTGCGTGCCCTCCTTGACAGCAGCGAGGATCAGCTCCCGGGCCGTCTCGACGCCGTCGGTTGTGCCGATCACCTCAATCGCCTCCTGGCCGGTCCTGCCGCCCTGGGGCACGAAAATCCGGCAGCCGCTCTGCTTGCGGATCGAGTCGATCTTCTTGCCGGCGTGGCCGACAATGTGGCGGAACAGCTTCGGGTCCGGCAGGACGAGGTAGCCCGTGGCGTTGCTCTGGCTCGCCTGCTCGATCGCCTTCTCCAGCGCCTTCTTCGCCTTCTCGACGTTCTCCGGGGTGCCGTGCAAGACCCACGGAATGTCGCCCGTCTCCGTCGAGGTGGCCTCAACAACCCGCCACGAGTGCGCGCCGGCAGCAGCGTCTTCGTCGTCTGTGATGAGCGGCAGAGCCCCGTTGCTGTTGGCAGGGACGGCGGGGGCGGCGGCCGCGGCGGGGCGCGGCGGCACAGCCTGGCCGGCATGGTCGACCGTCACCTGGCTCTCGTTCCGCAGGCGCCGGAAGAACTGGCCGTTGCTAGAAATGGTATGGTGAATGCGGCGCGGAACTTGGACCGTCGTGGCGTGCTGCTCCTTGATGAGCGACAGGATGTGCTCCTTGGCCTTTTCGACGTTGGCCGGCTGGCCGGTGACCTTCACATCCGTGCGATCCTCGCCCTGCCGCGGAATGTCCACCACGACGCCGAACTTGGACTCGAGCTGGCGTCTCGTTTCGCCGCCACGACCGATCAGCGACCTGTGCTTGTCCTGCGGCACGTCGATGACCTCCACAACCTGGTTGGCGCGCTGGCTGACAAACTCTTCGATCTGCTTGACGACCTGGTCGACGAAAGACTGCCGGCCTTCGATCTTGATCGCAGAGTCGCTGCTGTCCTGGTTCGGGAACTGGATTGCGCGCGAAAGTTCTCTGCGGTCGTCCGAGCCACCAGCCTTGACAACCAAATCACGAAGATTCGACCCTAGTACGAACAGTTAGCGGGCTCTGTTCACAGCAAAAAACAGCAACGCCGACAGAAGGGGACAAACAAACCTCCAGGACCAATCAAAGCCTTGTGGAACTTCTTGTCCACGTCCACCGTCTTGGTGACGGTGTCGTCAAGAATGGCCTTCTTCTCCTCGAGGATTTTCTTGGCAGCCGCAACTTGGTCCTTGGTGCCCTTGATCTGGATCTCCACCATGGAGTCCGGGTCGCCGCGGCCGTTCGGGACATCAACCTTCGCCCCAGTCTGCTGGCGAAGGGCATCCATCGCCGCACCGCCTTGGCCGATCAGGAACGGCACCTGCTTCTGCTGCACCTCGATCATGGCAGTGAAGGATATCTGCTTCAGGTACAGGTACAGCTTCATCATTTCCTCGCGTGCCTCATCGGCGCCCTTCTTCGGGCCGCGGATGATGACCTCGTCGGGGGCCTGCTGCCGGCGAGGCTTGCCAGCGTCACTGGCAGCATCCGTCGCCGATTCGTCGTCACGAGGAGCCTTTGCGACCCTCGGGAAGAAGATCAAGACCTTGTAGCGCGACTGGAGGCGATTGATGGTGGTGCCCTGGGCACCAATAAGCTCGCGATGGAACTTGGGCTCAATCTTCAAGATGTGGGTCGTTTCATCGGCGAGATGGCGGGCGACAGAGTTGATGTGTGCCTTTGCGGCCTCGGCCTTGGCCTTGGGGCCCTTGAGCTCGACCTTGCCGTCCTGGACCTGAATCTCGACGTCGAACTTATCCCGGAGTTCGCGAATGTTGCTGCCGCCCTTACCAATGAGGTGGTTTGCGTAGGCCTTCGGGAAGTCAAAGGACATTATGAAGCCGCGCTCCTTCTCATCTTCCTTCTCCTGCTCGACGAACTGGGTGATCTTCGCCAAAAGCTCGTCGACAGAAGACTTCGGCCCACGCAGGGTTACGGCCGTGCCGAGGCTGGAGACCCGAACCGGCGGCTGGTTGGGCGGCCGCGCCTCCTGCTCCTTCTTGATATACTTCCGAAGGCGCTCGTGGAACTTCAGGGGTACGTCGACCGTGGTGCTCTGGATGTCCTCTTGGGCACCAATCAGATCAAGAATGTGCTTCTGGGCGTCAAGGATAGCCTGCTGGAAGAGGGCAATCTCTTGCGGCGTCGGCACAGTCTGGGGGACAGTGTACGAGCCAATGGAGTCGTCGGGCAAGCCTTCGTACACGAGCAACAATGGAGCATCGGGCTCAGACGCATCAGGCACGGCCAAGTAGACGCCGTACTCCTGCTGGACACGGGGACGCACGTCGTTTCTCAGGAACTGATGGAAGAATGGGTCCACGGGAATGGTGGCCATGCGGCTTGGCGGGTGGCTCGAAACAATGTTCTTGATCTCGGTCTGCGCACGGAATGCGTTCTTGCCGTCGCGGGAATACAGCTCCCACGGAAGGGCACCCTCACTTGTGAAGGGAGTGTTGATGTGGCTCTGGTACTCCGTCTCCAGGCGCTGAATTTCTTTGCGCTGTCGCAGGTAGCGGGTGACATTCCGGGCGTGGGCAGCCGCGCTGCCCGGGGCCTGGCGGTGGAAGCGCGAGATGTCGTAGTTGGAGCACTGCATGCCCATGGCCAAATCAATGGCCCGCTCAAGGCCCTCTTCGAGTCGGTCGGGAGGGCCGATAATTGTGACGTTGTCGTCCTCTCCATCCTCTGGCAAGATGACAACACACCCAGTGTCATTGAAGAACTCCTCCATCGGTGTGCCGTGGCTCCCAATAATGAACTGCTGGCGACCCGCAGGAATAGAGGTCTGCTGCAGGTGGAGACGCTCCTGGAGCTCTGCGGCGAGCTTCTCGATTTCGGCACGAGCGCTCTGGACGGCAGCGCGATCACCTGCAAGCTGGATGTGGCTGTCGGGGGATGGTGTAAACACAGGCCGATCGCCGGCAGAGGGTACTGTGGGTGGCTGGGCAGACCGTGGCTGCAGTGGCGGCACACGGACCTGGACACCGTTGTTCTCCAGGCTGGACACCAGGTCACGTCTGGGATCCGCAATGAACGGGTAGAACTCCGCCGGGATGCCCCGAACGCGGGTGTTCACATTGGCCGAGCGCTCGCCGACAATCTTCAGGATGGCGTCCTGGGCGGCACGCGCAGAGAGGGCATTACCCTCCACCGTCACGTCGATTGTCGCGTCGTCGTCGTCTTCGACGACAGGGACATCCTCAGCTTTTGGGAGTTGGATGCGGGCACCGGTTTTCTCCTGCAAAGACTTGATTGTCGAGCCCTGCTTGCCGATGATGTGGGGTCTCACAGACTGGGGGATAGGCACATTGACTGTGACCTGCGCCAAGGCTTGTTAGTTACACACAGCTGAGAAAAAAGGGCGGAGCGGCTTCTGAAAGGGCTAGCTAGACGCCACCAAAACTCCCCCGTGTAGCATGATTCTAGGGAGGAGGGGAAAGGGGAAAGGGGTTACCTTGGCACCAATCTGCTGGACAAGGTCCCGCAGTGCCTGCTGGGCAATCTCGGGTGGGCCAGTGGCCGTAAACTGCCTCCGCCCAGCGCTCGGCGGGAGCATCGTGATGTTGGCACGCGACTTGCGGTTGATGTCCTTGATGATGTCCGGGATCGGCCGCTTCAGGGAAGCACGGGGAAGAACATGGTGGTCCTCGAGGGAGACGCTGGAGACGTTTCGGCCCGGGATGTTCAAGGTCGGCGGACCAGCTGAGCGGGTGGCGGCAGGAGGCGGTGCGCCATTGGACGCTGGCGTGGACGCGCCGTTTGTTCCTTGACCATTGGTGGTCGTACCAGTGCCAGTGCCAGTGGCCGTGCTGCCGGTCTTTGCGCTCCAGATGGGAACAACGTTGGCGGCAGCCTTCTTGGGCGCACCAAGCTCCGGGAAGAGCTCGTGCGACTGTGTGTCCAGCTTGGCAGCAGCAGACGGCGCAGACGGCGCAGACGGCGCGGACGGTGCAGACTCAGCGGCCGCCTTCTGCTTGCCAGCAGCCTTGGCCGACGGAGTGGCCGCCCACGACGCGGCCGGAGCATCCGTCGGGGCCGGGCCAGACGAGCCAGCAGCCGGGGCAGTCGAAGCAGCCTGCTCGGCAGCAACGGCGGCGTCGTGCTTCAGGTCTTCCTCGTCGGGGACTTCTTCGACGATCGGCTGGTGGCGGCTGTGCTTCTCAAGCAGCAGCTGCGCAGCGGAGAGTTCATTGCCGGAAGCGGCAGTCGATGAGGTACCGGAGGCCATTTTTTCGTCAACCAGACGCAGTGTCGTTTACCGGAGGGGAGAGAGAAGGGGGGGGAGGGGGTGCGTGCCGGAGAACCGAAGAGCACAGGGGGGGTAAGAAGAAACGACAAGAACTGTGTAAAACGAGACGAGGTTAGCATGAGGAGGGAAGAGAAACGAGGGAGAAGGGGCTGGATCGAGAGCTGTGCACGCGGTACGAGAGGTGGCACAGAGATGAGGTACTGGCGACGGCATGGCACAAAGGGAATTGTCGGCATTGGTAACAACAAAAGGGCACTCGGCCTGGAGGAGGTTCCCTCGGCAGACTTTGGAAGGGGAGAAAGGGGGGGGGGGGGGGGGGGGGGGGAGGAGGAGGAGGAGGAAGAGGAGGAGGAAGAGAAGGAGAAGGGGAGGGAGGGAAAATGCTGGAGAGTCAATTCCACGTACATGAGACAGGACAGGCGGCAGACGGCCCCACGGTGACAGCTGGTGCTGAGGCGGGACGGCGTGCGTAAGGACGGGACGTGGTAGGCGATGATGGGTGACGATGATGGTCGATGGGGAGGAGAAAAGGACGGGCGGAGGTGGGAAGTCGAGAAACCAGAAACGGGTGACCTGCTGTCCAGAGCCCCCCGAAGGGGCACCCTTGGCCTGGCCGTCGAGGTGCTAGGGGGGGCCCCACAAAAAAAGATGGGCGGCGTGGTAATGGAGGACAAGCTGTCCGCAAAGACGCACCTTCCCAACTGCCCCAACCAGCGCCAACGGCAGAGCACGCCGTGCCATGCGTAATGGCAAGATCCCCACTTTCCTGTTTTATTTCTGGCTTCCTCCCCTCACTCTCTTTTCATCCCCCGTTGCTCCTTCCTCTCCTCGTATATAACACTGCGCACCATCGCTCGATGGCGAGTGCTCCTTCCAGCCGTCGGCGCCGCTGCTGCTGATTGGCCGGTTGCCGTCGCGACTGCCCAAGGACGGCGCACAGAAAAAGGGCGTGGTGGCCGCACAACACCAACGGCCGAACACGTGCGAGGCGCGAGGGCGCCTCGTCTCTGATCTCTGATGTGAGTAAGAAAGATACCTTGTGCGGTGAAGCTTCCCGTCCCCCGTCCCCCGTCCCCCGTCCCTCTCCCGCTTCTTCCTCTCAACCTGCGGCTGCACATCCCATGATGAAGCGTTATACATCATCTGGTAATCCAACTCTACCCCTTGCTGTGTTGGCCAGTTGCTGGCCCGCACGCTCGCGAAGGTTGAGGATGCCGAGAATCTGTTCGAAAGGCACCGTCGGTTTATTGTTACGTCTGAACTCTGCAGCCCCCAAAACGAGAACATGCACCCAGAGCACTCTTTTCTGCCGGGCCGTAGATTGGCTGACACACACACACACACACATACAGGTAGATATATACGGTCCGTCCTTGGCTAGCAAACAGCCATACCACTTGCCCTCGTGAGCAGCTTATTTGCTGGCCGTCACCACAATCTTCTTCTCCTTCTCCTCCTCCTCCTCCTTCTGGGCCGCCTCCATACGCTCGACATCCTGGTCGATCATCTTGAATGCCCAGTTGTCCCACATGCGAGGGTACAGGAACGGCCGATGGTCGAAGCGGTTGTCGTCCGGTGAGTAGCTGGGGGGGGCGGTTCCGTGTGTTAGCCGCCGCATTCCTGGAATCCGTAGACGGCAGGGCAGTTCAGCAACAACATAACGTACCTCTCCATGTGGACCGACGGCGTCATGGTCGTCATCTTGTGGCGGTTGATGGCCTGTCGTTTTAGGTTAGTTTCGAACCGGGTCTCTAGACGTCGCTCACTCCGTATGCAGTGTGGCTTTCGACTCTTGGCTCGGGCCCGGGCTTGGGCTTGGGCTTGGACTTACATAAAAAGCAAAGAATCTCTTGACCTTCTCGGCCACTTGGCGCGGCGCCAGGCCTCGCTCCTCCTTCCAGTCGTGGACAAGCTTCTGGAACATGTAGTACGGGCCTGTTGTGCGGGATGTTAGAACGGGAGAGGGGAGGGGGGTGTTCTGTTGGTTCAGGCCACAGGGGGGGGGGGGGGGGTGAGGAACAGGACGGACCCAGCTTCATTTCTTTCCGCAGGACGCCGAATGTGGAAACTGTGCCGTGTTAGCAGGGGACACACGAAAGGCGTAGCTCGCTGTTGTCAGTGTGTGCGCGTGAGCGGGTATACACACGATCGTCATATGTCATGCCCATGTCGACCTCGTCGGACTGCACATAGTCGCCGGTGATGGGCTCAAGCTCTGCGGTCGGCGTAGCGGTCAAAAACTCTTCCAGGATCGGCAGCTTGAACGCCCCCTCTGCCCACTTGATAAACCGCTTCAGATCCTTCTTCGAGACGGACCCGATGGGGTTGATCTGTCGTGCGAGCGTCAGCGTGGGAGGGCCAGATACGGCGGCAAAACATGCAAATGCGATGGACCTACATCAGCGCTTGAGCAGTCGTATTTGGTGAGGTAGCCACGCAGGCATTCTAGACAGCTGTTAGAGGATGATTGGGAAAACGCAAAGGGTGCAGGCGGGGTAGAGTCAGGGTGTCTGCACCATCAACATTGGCCGAGCCGAGACTGCATGGAATACGGTCAGTCAGCGTTTCCCAGGTCATAACGGTCAAAAAAGCGTCACTCAAAGACGCTCGAGGCAGCAACTCACACCAGCAGGCCGCCAGCCCCCTCGCCGAATCGAACCGTAGGTAGGAGCTGCGCAAACTCGTAGGCTGCCACCATGCGCGACCGGGCCTGGATGTTTTGCAGAGCCCTATGTGCAATTTCGGTGTGGTCAGCACAGCTTTGCAGCTCGGTTTGCTCAAAGAGTCGACACCACTTACAGATTCTCAGTGTTTCCGCCGCCGAACACTCTAAACTTGGGCTCGAACCCCGTGGCATCCGTAAACAAGCCCTTGAACGAGTGGAACGCATCATCAATGTTGATGTCTGTGTGGTAGCTGCCAATGTCGCGGGCAAGGGTCTCGGCCCGCTGCCGCGTCTCTTTGCTTGACTGGGTCTTCATGCCCATATAGATCGTCTAAAAACAGCAAAAATTCAGAGTTAAGAGTCTGCACCGAGGAAAAAGCCCCCCCCCCCCCAAGAAAGCCTTGCAAACAAGCTGGAAGATGATAGGGGCAGAGAAAGGCAAAACGTACATGCATGATGTTATTGCAAAACTCTTCGGGCGTTTTGGGGAACGTCTTGGCATGCCGACACAGTCTCTTGACGTCGGCAATGACGGTCTCGTTTCCTTGCTCGACGGCCTCCATCGCGAGCCGGCACATGCTGAACACAATCATGGCCGTCGAGCAGCTGTCGATGCCGCCGCTGAGCGGCAGCAGGAAGCCAGCGGCGCCAGACCGGCGGAGATAGTCATAGAGGTAGCAGGCAGGGCCGAGGGCAATCTCTTCCTCGGGGAGGTGGTAGCGTGCCGGCCGCGGCTTTGTGGGAGCCAGGCCCAGCGTGTCTCGCGTGAGGCTGAAGTCGATCTCGATCCGCTGGTATGCCGGCGCCTGCATCGCCTGCATGCCGCGCGAGGGGGTAAACCGGAACGACCGCACCTCTTCCAGGTCAACCGTCGCCGTGATGACCTCTACGTCGTTCTAAAAGAAAAAAGGTCAGCAAAAGAGGGTGGAAACAAACAAACAAAAAAAAGAAAACGCTTCATGGGAAACAAAAGCAGAGGTCCCAGTCAAAAACACACCAGCGAAAACTGGCTGCCCTGTGCCACAATGTTGCCGTTGACTACAAGGTTGGATAGTTGTTAGTTCTGCCGCCATTCGCCAATTTTGGACGAGCTTTGTTCACACAAAATCGCACCGATGATCATGGAGCAGCCATCCTGTTCGGAGAGAAAGAGGGGAAGAAAACAGATTGTCAGCTCCCGGACTCAAAACGTGGAAAGTGCTTTGGCATTGGGGAGGGGGGGGGGGTTACTCACATAGTACAGGCGCTCTCCGCCTGCACCGCGACAGTTGGAATACAGATAGACGCCGCCGTTCTTCCGGGTGGCCTCGAGGATGAGCGATATGCGAACGTCTAGTTTCCTCAGGCTCTACACAACAGACCCTGGTTAGCTTGGCTGGCCAACAGCAGCAGGGCCAGGTACGAGTCAAGGAAAGCATCGCATTTACGTGGTGAGAGCCGGAGCTGTTTGTAAAGATCTCGGTGCCAGACAGGCCCATTCCGATATGAGGAGAGTTTGGCTGCGAGACGGCGGTCAGCAAGACAGAGAGATGATGCTCGAGGGAAACGACGAACAAAGAGAGGAACAACAAAGAAAAACAGTCCGCTCAGCAACGCACAGTGAACAGCTCCTCGCAGGTCTCGGCCCCCAGGCAGGTGTCCGGGGTGCTGATGACGGCGTCGCCGATCGGCACCTTGATGGCGCCCTGAAGATCCTGCATCATAGGCGGGAGGTAGTACTCCTCGACATGCCGCGGGCCGTGCCATGCAATGAAATATCTGGTTCCCCACGGGTGGTCAGACAAAGTGAGACAGAAAAACAAAACGTCGGCGCGCTCCCCGGGTTCAGCCCCGCGCCCGCCTCCCCCCCCCCCCCCCCCTCACCTGTTCTCTCGGTAGTTTCCGTCGGACGCCAGGTACAGCTTTGGCCGGATCATGATGATCTTGCCGTTGAGAGCGAGCACGCGGGCATTGAAGCGGTTGCCGCGGTGCAGCACGGGCATGCCCTGTTTGCCCACAGTTAGTCCGCCGGGAAAAACGTTTTCAAAGTGACTGGGGTCTTCTCTGGGGGGCACCGTTCCGTGGCTTACAATGTCCAGAAGGATGTCGTAGCAAGACTTGTCTGTCAGGATGCGGTACATCTGCTGCCAGCAATGGAGATACAGGTCGCCCTGGTTGTTGTCTGTCAGTTCGTCTGTGCGCGTGTGACACCCGGCGCAGCGCACCGCTCTGCCAGAGAGACAAGGCCGGAGGGCCAAGGCTGGAGGGCCAAGGCTGGGCAGATGCAGACAGTACCTCGAGAAAGTGGTCGAGACAGTCATAGCCGGAGATTTCCTGCAACAGAGCTCGGTTAGTCGTCGTCATGGTCTCGTCCTCCTCGCACAATCACCATCTGATTGAGGACTCGGGGGGGGGGGGGGGGGGTCTCACCAGCTCCGGCCCGACGCGCACCGTTGCGCCTTGCTTCTTGGCCTCGAGGATGCTCTGGACGATGCGCTCTGTGTTGCCCTCGAAATCCAGCGCCCACTGGTTGAGGTTGCACGTGCTGAGAGTGACGAGATGCATCTTGGCAGCGGTGTCTCTGACGGACGGTCGGCCGGAGGTTTCTGACGCAGAGCAATGTGCGGGGAGACGGATTGGTGGTGAGATGCCCGCGGGAATCGCAAAAAGGGCGGGAGGCTGAGGGATGTTGTGGTGATGCGTCGGCTTCATGAAAAAGAGAAGCTCATAAAAAAGAGAATGCCCGGTGCCGGAGATTTCTCGCTGAGTGTATACGTAAGAACCACTTGCACAGCGCTTCTGGGTGTCGCCTGTATCGCTGGAGACTAGGCGTACAGCATAGCTGTTGACTCAACGCGCAAGGGAGGGGTAGCTTGTCGGCGGGGCGGATCCTGACGGGGGCGTGCGACAATAAGTGGGCCTGGCCTGGCCCTCCCGCCAGCCAGAGCAAAGCCCAAAACAGTTTTAGAGAGTCAGCCTTCCAGGGCTGGTCAGCCTTCCACTCAAGCCTTCCAGGCCAGCCTTCCACCCGAGCCGATCTTTGGTGAGTTCCATTCCAAGGCGGCCCTGTTGGGGTCTGCCACAACAGGTTCAGAGGCCTACCGTCTCCGAGGGAGCCGAGGGCAATGAGAGGCCTGCAGAGACATCGACGCCATTCGCCTTCAGCCGTTCAGCCTCACGATGGTTGCTGGGATGTTTGTTTCCGAGTCCGGCCGTACAGGACCATGGCGTTCGTTGTCAGCGGCATGGTCACATAAAGAGCTGTCTCAAGAAAACACATTGCACCCAGACGCCCTAAACCTGTCAGACCAGGCCGAGTGTGCTCGGTTTTTTTATGAGCAATCACAAAATCGAGAAATGGCCGAGGGGGGCGGCCAAGGACCACGAAAAGGCCCAAACCCACCCATCAGTATGCACAACACGGACGGAGTGCAACAACAATGCCAGACACATACGATATATGACAAACCCTGGTGGCGTTGAATGTGCCTCCTGTCAGACCATGGCCGCCACAACAACAAGCCCACGGCCAACCTCTCGCTCCCTGGCCAATGGGAGACGCCCCGGGCTTGGTTTTATATACAGACGTTTTATGAGCACTGGAGGTCGTGGTCTTGGGGACGGAGAGGGGGGGGGGAGCGGCGGGGATGCCAGCTCGGTCCTTTCCGAGACAAATATATCCCAGACACACAAAACGACAGGCCCTCGATACGTCACCTCTGTTTCCGCTCTGAAAAGGAGGAACAAGCCACAATTTTGCCTGCGCCGCCCCTTTCGTGGGTAAGTGAGTGCTCGCGATGTGGGAAGGCCTGACGGCCGGCGGGGGTTTGAAGTCTGGCAAAGAACAGAGGAAGCGTCATGGAGGGGGGAAGCCCAGCCCCCTCGAAGGAAGCTCGAGAGTGTTTGAAGCAGGCTGTTTCGACCCGAAAGCTCATTGGTGGGAAAGGAGGGGGGGCAGGGAAACCGGCAGAGTCCTACTCTAGCGATACAGGCTGCCTGGGAGAGGGGGAGGGGGGACTGTCGTTCGCGATGTTGCAGTTTTTTAGGTTTTGCTATTGTCATGGTTTTGTCATCAACTCCTCCTCCATGCCTCGTCTTCCAGTCAAGGAGAACGACGCGGTGCCAGGATGGTACGTGTGTTAGGAGTCGAGCCGCCAGCAAGAGGTTGTGCAAGTGCACTGCCCAAGGCCAAGAGATCCCGGATGGTCCATGCTGTGTAAGGGGGAGGGGGGGACGGGGGACGAGGCAAGGGGCCAGAGTCGAAGACAACACCGTGGGGGGGGGGGGCAGCAACGGAGGAGCAGGGCGCCATTCCCGGAAGCACAAGGCTGGTCCTTTTTTTCTTTTCCTCTCTCTGAGAAGAGTTCGGGTTTCAGTCTCCGAGGATTGGTTCGCCTCGGGGCGGCGCCTCTTCTTCTCCTCTCGTCAGCTGTTTGAGGTAGAGCAGTCCAGGACGTTTTCAGACGCGGAGGGTTGAATTTCAACGAGCAACATGCGTCGTCAAATGTGGTACAAGGGGGGAGGAGGGGGGGGCGTACAGGGGAGGCAGCGAACAGACCCCAGAGTCCAAAGGAGGCGGAAAGGAATCCGTGCGGCCGCCCGACCACGTTCGTCCTTTTTTGTGTCGTGGCATGCACGGATGCCATCATCGCATCTTTTACGCTTTGGAGAAGTGCCGTGGACCTGCAACCTGCAACCGGCTACAGAAGCCACTGCTTTCCCGCCCATGCCCATCTTTTATGATCTCGCCTGCAATGTAAGGGACGGAAAGATGGCAGAGAAACTCGAAAAAATGTGGTTCTTCCGAGACTCCTCGTAACCAGGTCGGCGATGGGACACTTGTCCCCATTTTGTGGGCAGCATATCGCAGACAGTCGTGTTAAGACACACATAGCAGGGGGCTTTTTTCCCTCCCCTTGTTTTACCACTATTCAAACAGAACGGGGATGGCCCGCGGCGGGAGTTTATTCTGAATTATCAATGCCAGTTCCCCGTCGACACGTCGTCCCTCGCCCTATGTGACAGTCTAATATTCAGCCGGCATCCTCCCCCTCTCTGGTTTCACGGCAATTTGAGCGGCATACGATAAAAGGAGACGCAGACGAGACCAGCTGCAAAATTAAACGCCAAAAAGGCAAGGAAGTGCCTCGTAGGTCAAAGGCAATGAGTGGCCAGGCCTTTCGCGTAGCACAGCAAAGCCCCTTCGTCTGCAGCATCCCTTGTCTAAAATTGGATGCCATGCACGTACGCGCTGTGTGGCCATGTCCACGCAGACAAACGGCGTCGTGCTCGATATGCAGCCAACAAGAGGGCCCAGCTGTTTCTCCGATTTACTCTCATTCCAATAAGCAACAGGCGGCCGGAAATGGTGGACTGGGCGCGGAACAGAAGACGATCCCGGGTGACAGGGTCGCTTATTGGGGTCCAATGTACGACAGTTTCGGCAGCAGCGAGAGAGAAAGGGCCGCGGGGGGGAGGGGGGGGGGGGGGAAGGTCACTGTGAGCAAGGGAGGGCATGTGAGGGTATTGAGGGCCAGAGAGAAGATAGGGAAAACGATAAGAATCTGAGGGATCCGACGGCGAGGCAGAAGAAGTGTGGAGACTGTGCATGGATGCAGCCGGCAATATTGTCAAGACACCACTTCGGCAGAGGATAGCAATATACCACAGACTGGGGCGGAATGCCAGCAAAGGCAGACGACGGCAGGCAATGGAAATACGAGGAGGCCCGTCATTGTCGCCGGAGACCCGGAGTCTGCAGCTCGAGCCGCCGTTCAGCAAGAAGTGTAGGAGATAGCGGAGATGCCAGATAACCTGCTCCCCGGGCAGCAAACCGCAAGATATGCTCAAGAAGAAAGAAGAGAGACGAGATGGAACTTGCCGGGTGGTCTCCCTCCTCCAGCCCAGCAGCTCGGCTGTTCCAGACAGTTTCCGAGGTTGGCAGCAGTGTGTCTCACGCCGGCGACAATTAGGGGGCGGGGGCGAGAGCTGGCGTTAAAAATAGAGCAGAAAAGGTGAGGAAGCAAAAACGAAGAAAAGAAAACAAAATACTCCCGTACATGTACACTCCGTGAAGCTTTTGTACATTTTGTTGTGAAGAACACAATCGACGTCGATGAGGGAGAGACAGAAGACGATGACGCGCCTTTCCCGTTTCGGACTGGTCAAGGCCCTTGTTTTATCTGTGTTGGCAGATTTTTTTGTCATGTCTTGGGACGACGTGCCTAGTCATTCTTGGGCAGGGGTCTAAATAGGGCACGAACAGAGGAGGGAAAAAGACGCAATCTTTCTGTAAGCATACTCCGTAGCCTCTCGATAGAGCGCCGGGAAGCTAAGACGGCCCTAAGAGAGGGCCGTTGAGGAAAGAGAAACAATGTCTTACTCGCGCGATGGGAAGAAGATCGATCCTCGGGAGGAAAGGGGGAAAAGATGAAAAAAATGAAGAAAAAGAAAGAAAGAAAGAAAGAAAGAAAGAAAGAAAGAAAAGAGGGTCTTGCCGTCTACGCCTTGTACTCGTACATGTTCTTCCGCAACGATATTCCATCGACAACGAGTCGTCCGAGAAATATAGAGAAGCGAGAGGCCGCAACCTTTGAGTAGCGATACGAGTAAGCATATTCGACGCAAAGGTGCTGACACCCCGACTCTCGGCAGGCAGGCCTACGCAGCAGAGGCCCTGTAAGATACTTCTGTACCACAGCCGCCCCAGGGCTTGTAGGAGAGAGGAAAGAGCAAACAGCGGCCATGGTCGGTGTTACTGCGTTGTAGAGCCCTAGAAAAAAAGGCGGGAAGCCCGCTAGCGACTAAAACGGACAAAACGCCGTGGCCTTTTCTGGCCCTCCGTTTCCTAGCGGCACCCGTGTTAACGGAACGGTGCCGCTGTCTCTGTCTTCTGGGTTGCTCTTTTAGTGCGCCCAAAGCGCTAAAGCGGCAAAGCGCTGCTGTTTTTTTTGTTTTTTTTTTTCCTTTCTTTTCTTTGGCGCAGGTTTCCGTGCAGTCTTTTCCCCTTCCATTCTACGCATGTATTTTGCATCCAGTCGTGTATCTTTTGCCCGGCAGCACAAAGCACGGAGGACTGTATGTAAAGATGGCGCGTTCGTCATCGTCATCTTCAGCTTCTCTTATCGGGGCAGCGCAGTCCCTTTACCGTGTGAACAGGCCGTGTTCGGGCCTTTTGGACAGACGGGCCAGAAGCCTCGGATGTGCAATGAACAATTGACACTGATGGAACGCAGAGGCGACTCCACAGTTAAACGGTGGGTCCGTTTTTTTTTGTTTTTCAATGTCCCCCGCGTCCGTTTTAGGCTGTAATCCACGCCCAGTCGCCGACTTGGTCGAGACCAGGCCAGGCCAGGCCTTCCGTCCAAAAAAAAAAACTGAACCCTCGCAGCGCTGCTGCGCATGATGCTCGTCTGTATTGACGCGCCAGCAGGGGAGCACGACACACCATTATCACCCGCACACACACACACATACCACACACCACACACCACGCACCACGCACCACGCACCACGCACCTTGCCCTTCCTCCCCCTGACAGGCTGCTAGCGTCTGTGCCCGCTTTCCCCGTTGTTTCCCGACGCATACTCCGTACAATACGTCGTACGCGTCACGGGCAATGAGAAGGCCTCTTTCATCCACAACGCGAGCAGCTCGACGACGCGTCGGGAACAGGAGGTCTGGGGGCAAAGGCGAGATGGGCAGGGAGGGGGAGGCGGCGGCCGGGGCCATGGTTGGTTCTTGCAGTGCCCGGGGCTGATTGATTAGCCCCGACTGAAAGGGGGGGGGGGAAGGGCTGCTATCAATCTTTGACCCTCTGTGTCTTTCGACCGTCATTGTATGCTTAGAGGACAAGAGGGCAGCATCGGGTCCAGCCATCGTTCCTGTTGTTTCTTTGACCGGCCTGGCCGCACCACTGGTTGAATGGCAGGACGCCAACCCCGGCCTTCGCAATCAGCGGCCGATTGGCTCTGCTGACGAGGTGGCCTGCCCTTGCAGGAGTCTGCTGGCCGGCATGGGCTGCTGCTTGCGACAATCGAGCGAGTTTGGTGGCGTGTGGCCGGCGATGGACGGGCCCTTTTCTGCAGCGCTGCTCGTGTTGGTTTCGAAAATGAAGGAAACAGCGAGGTCGTTGTCGGGAGGGGGGGCTGCAAGGCCTCACAGATCTCCAAGCTGCCCTTCCCCTGTCCAGTCTCCCTCTTCTTCGACCGCAGTCTTCAGACGCCCGCGGCCCATTTCGCGTCAGAGGAGGTAGGAGGGTGAAGTACCTTTGCATCGCGTGTTGGGCTGCAGCCACCGGGGGTGGCCTGGCCGGCTGTGTAACCGCGGCGCAGAGTCTCGTGGCGCCATGCCGGACACCGGACGAACATCCTGCTTCTCTGTGTACTATCTCTCTTTCTCCCTTTCGCCCCAATACGAGCACTTATACTGCCGTAAAAAGACCAGAGAGAGAGAGAGAGAGAGAGAGAGAGAGAAATATAGACGCACTGCCGGCGCAGACGGCAATCGCCCGCACCAAGCAAGGTTGACGAGCACATGCCAGCCCGTAGCAATACTGTCAACAACCCATGGCAACGAGGGAACGAGGGAACGAGCGAGGCGAGGACCAACACGACAAAGAGAGATTGAACCCTTTTGTCGAGGCGCGCCTGGCCGTCCTTCGCCTGGCGAGACGCACCGCGGCCAGGCCCTGGGCCCTTCCCTTCCTCATTTGCTCCCTGCAGCACCAACCCCAGGAAAACGATCCTTCTCGCTCGGAGTAGAAAAGGAATTGCAGGGTTGCAAGGCCCAGCCGCCTGGCCCCGTTTCGTGCCCAATGTTGGATGCTCTCTGGCGCTCGCGGTGCGGTGTCCCTCCCCCCCCTTTATTTTCCAGGGACGCCCTTTTTAATCTGTTATCTTCGCTCTGTGTTTCTTGCATTTTCTATTCTTTGCTTCTCTTCCTCTTGTTCTCTCCCCCCCCCCCCCCCTCATCCTTCTACTCTCTCTCTTGTTTTTTGGTTTGTATTTTTTTTTTCTTTCTTCCGGTTTTTTGCCCAACATTCCAAACGCACCCCCCCCCCCCCCCCCACCCTTCCCTCTATCGCTCCTGCCCCTCCATCTCGACTCGACGTCGGCACGCAAACGGCCACTTGCACCAGCACCAGCACCAACGCCGTCGCCCCCCCCTCCCCCCCCCCCCTTCCGCGCTTGAGGAAGGCGCACGCACGCCTCGCCGTCGCGAACACAAAGGCCCTCGCGCGCCCGGCGGCCCTCCGCTCCTCTCTGTGTGTGGGCAACAAGAGAGAGTCGACATACGACGTACATATATATACACACATACATGAGTACCTGCCGCTCGGCGGCTCCACAGTTCCGTTACGCGACGGGCGCTGTTACACGGTGGTGCCCAGCCTGGCTGCCGCCCCTCGCTCTGCCGCTGCTGCTCCTGCTGCTCCTGCTGCTCCTGCTGCTTCTGCCGCTGCTGCCTCCCCTCGTCGTCTCGCCGTCTGCCATTCGCTCCTTCCCTTTCGGTGCTGGAGCGCCTGTTGGTCCTTCTGCCTCTGGCTGGCCGTCCCGCGCGTCTCGTCTGTCTAATATCTCCTGCCGTTCGTTTCTTTTGCAGAGCGGGCCCCTCCCTCCCTCCTTCCTCCTTCTTGACAGTTCTGCTTCTCTGCCCCGCTCCGCTTCTCCTGCTCCGCTGCTTCTCGCTCCGCTGCTTCTCGCTCCGCTTCTTCTCGCTCCTCTGCTCCTCTGCTCCTCTGCTCCTTCCTCTGCTCCCTCCTCTGCTCCTTCCTCTGGACCTGCGTCGCCCTCGTTCGCTCCTCCCTCGCCCTCCGTCTCCCTGCGTCCGTCCCGCAAGCGCGGCCGCGCCCACACACCGACAGACGGAAAACTCTTCAGCAGGCGCACTGCACCAGCATTCCTCACTATCTGTGGGTGTCGACACCAGTCCCGATCGCTCTGGCGCTATCGTTCCCCTCCGTCGCCCCCCGTCGCCCTCCGCCCACACGCCTCTCCATTCCCGGCGACCCACAGTTACCCTTCTTCATTGACTTTAGAACTCAACAGTGACAACCACAACACAAGCGGGTCTCCGAGAGGCAAAGAGGCGCTGTTGTCAAAAGGCCCCAAAGGCAACCCCCCCCCCCCCCCCCCCACAGCGAAACGTGACTGGCAAAAAGCAAAAAAACGACCGACCCGCCCAAATATTCCCACGCCCTCCCCCCCCTCCTCCTCTTCGACGTACCTCCCACGCCTACCGTCCACCAATCGCATGTCCGTCTGCCATATTTCCACACACTCCCAGAACTCCCCTTCTTGTTGTTCCTCTCCATAATAGTGTCGCGCCAGTCTCCGTTCTCCGTTCTCCATTTCCCTCTCCCTCTCTCTCTCTCTGTGTCTCTCTCTCCCGCTGTCCTACACTCCCCCCCCCCCTCCCCCCCTCCTCCTCCTCCTCCTCCTCCCTTCATCTCTTAGCCTACTCCGCCTGAAAGGTGTAGTACCATGGACGACGGCGGCGGCCAAAGCCTGAATACTCCTTCTTCCAACGGCACTTCACAGCAGCAACGTCGCAGACTCACCAAAAAGCCTCCGCCTACATCGTATCACCATTCCTCGTCGGCCAGCTTCGATGGTCGCACAATTGACTCCCATTCTCTGCAGAGCAAACGCAGCTCCACGAGTTTGAGGCGCGCGCCCAGCGCCCCCCAGACCCGCACCTCCCTCTCAGCCTACGCGTCGTCGTCCAACGCCTCGTCGCCGCGCCCTCTGCCCTCGGCCGCTGCCCCGTCGCTGTCGAATCCGTCGCCCATCCTGCCCGGCAGCGAGTTTCTCACCGCCGACTACCAGCTGTACCAGCAGCAGGCCCTCAAGCAGCAGCAGCAGCAGCAGCAGCAGCAGCACCAGCAGCACCAGCAGCACCCCTACCCGCCGCACCAGCACCACCTCCATACGCACCCTGCCCAGCACCAAGCCACCTTCCTCCAGCACTACCAGAACGACCCGGCGTCCCTTGCTGCCGCCGCACCGGCTGCTGCGACGACCGTGCCCGCCACGCGCCTGACCTACGCCTCCAAGCAGCCGCTCGCCCAACCGCCCGCGAAAGGCGGCCCGCTCACGTCGTCCTCCGAAGAGTTTGTCGGCGCCCCGTTCGACGGTGCCGCCATTCTGAACCGCATCGACGACACTGCGACGCCCGTCCAGCACCCGCAGCTGGCGCAACCGGCCTCGTCGACGTCCGCGCCTTCGCACCTCTACCCGACCCAGCCCGCTCGGCACGCCCCAGCGCCCCCGACTCAGCTGTATTCCGAGTCCGGCTCCGGGGAGCCGCTTCCAGCGAGTGCGATGCAGGCATCGGCGCCGACCGGCGCTGCAGGCAGCATGGCCTCGAATCCCAACAGCAACCCCATCGCCGCAGCGATCGCCGCAGCGTCCGCCATGTCCGTTGCTTCGGCCCCGGTGACGGCCGCCACTTCACCCACACCGTCCAGCGACATGAGCGAGAAAACGCCGTTCGCGCCGCAGACGGCAAACAGCAGGCCCTCCGACTCACAGTTCGCGGCGTCGAAGCGCTACTCGGACGAGACCAGAGACCTCAAAGGGCCCGCCGTGCTACGGAAGAAGGGCTTCTCCAACTTTATGACCAGCCTCGTTGGGTCGCCAAAGAAACCGATGATCTCGGCACCAGAGAACCCCGTTCATGTCACACATGTTGGCTACGACAGCAACACAGGACAATTCACTGTACGTCTTTGCTTGGCCGTCTCTCTCTCTCTCTCTCTCTCCTCATGCTAACGTGCACGTCATAGGGCTTGCCCAAAGAATGGCAGCGGCTGATCAGCGACAGCGGCATCACAGAAAAGGAGCGCACGCAGAACCCAGAAACGCTCATGCAAGTCATCACCTTCTACAAGGAAACGACCGAGAAACCCCAGGAAGACCAAATATTAGAAAAGTTCCACGATGCCCGCCCGGGGATGCCGCCGCCGGCGTCTTCGGCCACATCCCTGACGACTTCCTTCCCACCACAACAACAGTCCGCCATGGCTCCCGGCTACGCGGCGATGTCGCCACTCATAAGCCCACCAGCAAGCCCTCGCTTCCCGCTGGTAAACTACGAAGGAAGCTTTGTGAACCCGCGCTCCCCTCCCCCTGTGCCAAAGGGCCCAGGGTCCTTCCCGATGAAGGACCCCAACATGATGCCCAGCAGGCCAGCGCCGCGGCCGCCGACAAGTCTGCCCTCTCGGTCGGCAGCACAGGCCCCGTTTCCTCCGACCAAGGACTCTGGGATCGGCATGTCCCACCAGCAAGAAGATGCGTTTGGACACCCAATCGCGCCCCCGCCAAAGGACAATGTTCCCATGCTGCCCGAGGAACACCGTTCACGGTCCAATTCGCGTGTCACAGCTCCGTACCAGCCGGGAATGGGCAACGCGCAGGCAAATGCGGCGGCACAGGCGGCGGCGTACCAGCAGCAGCTCCTCCAGCAACAGCAAGAACAGGCCCTTGCGCAGGCGCAGGCCGCCATGACTGGGCAGCTCGGACGCACAGCAAGCAAGCGCCAGCAGCAGCAGCAGCAGCAGCAACAACAACAACAATCCGCCCTCGCCCATGGGCAGCAGCCGACGCCGCCACAGTCCCAGCACCACCAATTTGGCCGCTCGCCGGACTTGAACGGCAGCGGTCGGTCCCCGCAAGGGCAGCAGCAGTATGCGACGTCGGCCGCGCAGCAGCAGCAGCAGCAGCAGCTCCAGCAGCTGCAGCAGGCGCGGCCACGGCAGCGCCCACGCGCGAGCACGGGCACCGACATCTCGACGCGTCTTCGGCTGATCTGCTCCGACGGCGACCCGCACCGCGTGTACCGCGGCTTCAACAAGATTGGCCAGGGCGCGTCCGGCGGTGTGTATACCGGCTTTGAGCGGGGCACCAACCGGCTGGTGGCGATCAAGCAGATGAACCTGGAGCAGCAGCCGAAGAAGGACCTGATCATCAACGAGATCCTGGTCATGAAGGACAGCTCCCACCCGAACATTGTCAACTTTATCGACAGCTATCTCTGGGAGGGCGAGCTGTGGGTGGTGATGGAGTACATGGAGGGCGGCAGCTTGACCGATGTCGTCACCTACAACATCATGTCCGAGGGCCAGATTGCATCGGTGTGCCGCGAGACGCTCAAGGGGCTGCAGCACCTGCACTCGAAAGGCGTCATCCACCGCGACATCAAGTCGGACAACATTCTGCTGTCCATGGAGGGCAACATCAAGCTGAGTATGTTTTCTCTCTCTCTCTCTCTCTCTCTCCCCTTCTAGTCAACTACAAGAGCCCAAACTGACAAATCTCCTTCTTCTCTTCTTCTGAAACAGCCGACTTTGGCTTCTGCGCAACAATCAACGAGGCCCAGAACAAGCGCACAACGATGGTGGGCACGCCCTACTGGATGGCGCCGGAAGTGGTCACGCGCAAAGAGTACGGCCGCAAGGTGGACATCTGGTCGCTGGGCATCATGGCCATTGAGATGATCGAGGGCGAGCCGCCGTATCTGACCGAGTCGCCGCTGCGTGCGCTGTGGCTGATTGCCACAAACGGCACGCCCGTCATCAAGGAAGAGCACAACCTCTCCGAGGTCTTCCGCGACTTTCTCTGCTTTGCGCTCAAGGTGGAGCCCGACCTGCGGGCAAGCGCCCATGATCTGTTAAGGGTGTGTTTTTGTTCGCCCTTTTTTTCTTTTTTCTTTTTTCTTTTTTCACAAGTCTTTCCTTTGCTAACCCCCCCCCTGTAGCATGATTTTATGAAGCTATGTGTGGACTTATCGCAGTTGTCGCCGCTGGTTCGAGCTGCCCGTGAAGCGAAAGCCATTGAGAAGGCTCGAAAGGGCCAATGACCGAGATGACGAGAAACTCCCCCTTTCCCCAAAACCAGAAACAGAAACAAAACAAAAAAAAAAGGGACAAAAAAGTAAAACAAGCCAAAAAAGAAGAAACCCTCAAACGCGAAGAAACGAAACTCTGGAAATACCAACAGGAGAAATGGCGTACAGGAAAATAAAGGCGGGGGGGGAGGAGGGAGGGAGGAGGAATTGAAAGCGAAGATAACCCCCTAGAAAGAAAAGGGGAAAAGAACCTCCCCTCCACCCCCCCGCGACACCATACCCGAATACTCGCCGTGAAAGAACAAGGGAAAATCAAACCACACATACACACACACACACACCACACACTCCTTATTGACGACTCCGGGAGAGGATAGACAGCAAAAAAACACAAAATTGCTTAGGGACGGGGGCTATCCTTCTTTTTCTATACTGTTTCCCTTTTTCCCCGCGTTTCTTTTTTTTTTTTTACAATGCTTTCTTAAAATGTCTCTCCTACTGCTGGGAACCAATCAAAAAGAAACATGCAAAGCAATTTCTCTCTCTCTCTCTCTCTCTCTCTCTCTCTCTCTCTCTCTCTCTCCTTTTTGTGCCTCTTTTTCATGGTTGTTATAGCCCTCTTTGACTCCCAATGGGGCGGCACATCTGAAATCAAATACAGAAACGGCCTCGCCGCTATTCGTCTTTGTGCTCTCTCTTTGCTACTATTTTTACTATTCCAATCTCAAAGCAAAACCCCCTCCCCCAACCCCGGGGAGCCTTTTCGCTCACAGACGACGAGCATACCCGGCGGGAGGCGTTCTTTTCCACCCACGGTCTAATGCCTCATGCAGTAGGTTTCTTTCTTCGTCCCCCCTTTTGAGTACCCGTGTGCGTTTGGCAATTTGGTTTGGTCATGTTTAAAGTATAAGGGGGACGTCGACATTCATGTCTATTTGTTTAAAAAATTACCCCCAACCCCCACCTCCCTCGAAACAGGGAGAAACATGGTGGGAAAACGCTCTCTCGTAAGCCGCAGACCGTATGCGTTGCATGCCGAAAACCATTCAAGACCACTTTTTTTTGGGGGAAAAAATAGAGCTTCAGAACCCTCGCTCGTGTCGTCACCTTTCTACTCGGTGCAAGAAGAAGAAGAAGAAGAAAGCCTTTGCGAGGTGACGAGAAAACAATGCGCAACCGTTTCTTTGCGGTACTCCGAAGATCACCAAACCGAACTCGCTGAGAAATCAAAAACCGCGGGAGAAACAAAAAGAGTCGTAAGAAGGGAAAAAGTCATGCCATCCAGTGGTACCCCCCCCCTTCTCTCCTCCCACCATCCACACATTAAGACCAGAGAGAGATGAAAGATCAGATTTGGAAGAAAACAAGATCCTTTGGGTATCATTGCAGCCGTCGTCTGCTGAGCGAACTTAGTAGAGGGTGTAGCCGCCGTCAATCAGGACGTTGGAGCCGGTCATGAAAGAGCTCGAGTCGGAGGCCAGGAAGACACAGAGGCCGTTGAGGTCGTCAACAGCGCCCAGGCGAGCCTGGGGGGTCAGGCTGCGCCAGATCTTCTTCTGTGCGTCCAGGGCTGGGACCTTGTTGAGAGCGGTGTCCATGTAGCCGGGGGAGATGCAGTTCACGCGGATGTCGTACTTGGCCCACTCGGCAGCCAGAGACTTGCCCAGCTGGACAACGCCGGCCTTGGAGGCATTGTAGCAGGACTGCTCCTGCGGGTAGTTGACAATGCTGCCAGACATGGATGCAACCAGGATGATGGAGCCGCGCTTGCTGGCGGCCATCATGGCGCGGCCGACAGCCTGCGCCATGAGGAAGGAGCCGGTTAGGTTGATGTCGATCAAGCGACGGAACATGGCCGGGTCGTAGGTCTCGGCCTTGATGTTGGAGTCGGCGATACCGGCCGAGTTGACCAGCACGTCGGGGGCGCCGTACAGGTTGACGACCTGGTCGACGGCAGCATTGATGGCATTGCCGTCACGGACGTCGACCTTGAAGAACGAAACATCGATGCCCGACTTGCGATGCAGCTCCTCGGCGGCCTCGTCGCCCAACTCCTGGTTGGCGTCGAAGATCACCACGGCTTTCGCACCAGCCTCGGCGCAGGCTCTTGCCATATGGTTACCAAGACCACGAGCACCACTGCGAATGGACGGTCAGTCATTTCCCTCGCAAGGTGCGGAAGTGCCGAGCCTCAAGACCCCCCCCCCCCCTCCCCAGAGTGGAAAGCGGAAGAAGAAAACTCACCCAGTAACAATGATGACCTTGTCCATCACCGTCATCTTCTGCATCGTCGGAGACATTGACCTGAAGACCTTGGGGTCAAGGGGAACGACCTCTTCATTTTCGACCTCCTCGGCAGATGCCGCGGCAGGAGTAGTGGCCGCCTTGACGGGAATGCTGAAGCGGTCGCTTGTGGCGCCATTGTTATCGGGGCTGTAGACGGAGACAGGAACCTCGGTCTCCTTGATGACCTCGTTCTTGGCGGAAAGACGAGAGGCAACAGAGAAAGCACGGGTCTGAACCGGCATGCGGAAAAGAGCAGGCTTGGCCAGAGCCGAGCGAGCAATAGGGGCCTTGGAAGCAAGGCGGGCAGAGCTCGCGACGGAGCGAGCGACAGCGAAAGCCATTTTGACGATGTGGAGAATGATTGGAGGAGGCGCTGAAGAGCTGAGGGAGAGAGGGGGAGAGAGGGGAGAGAGCAAATTAAGGATTAAGGTCGTGAGTGCAACGATGTAGAGGGCGCTGTTAGCGGGGTGTTTTGGGCGCTATCGTGAGTTTGACTCGAGAGACGGGATTGTGTTGGGATTTCCAGGAGTCTGGGAGCTTGTGTGTGGGGAATGCGACACCAGAAGCAGCAGCTGCTCGATTCGAGATTTGCGAAGCTGGTCGGAGGACACAACACCAAACGACGGTTTGGACGCAAGGAGATAGGGGGAGGCACGAGAGAGTACCTAAACGCCTCAATAACGACGACAAAACGAAATAGATTTTGTTGAACGAGGATGAAGAAGAATGTGAGGAGAGAGGAACTCGGTTTGGCCTGAGCAACCAGTCTTATATAGGAGGAAGGAGGGGGGGGGGTAAGGCAGTAAGGGGAAAAGGAGTTGGATTGTGCTGCTTCGGGCGACGCGACAAAGGCTAGCACAGCCAAGCGGGCGGGAGTGGCGAGTCGAGAGCAGAAAAATTTGCACTGCGCGTTCGGCGTTCCTGGGGGCGGTCCAGCAGATCGAGAGCAAGAGGATTTGGGGGGGGGGGGGGGGAAGGGGGGGGGTTCGTATCCACGCAAGCTTCGCCGCAAGCGCAGGGAGGCAGCGGTGCCGATTCTGTGAAGCTTGGAGGTTGGGGGGGGGGGGGGGGAGGGGGGTGTTGGAGGACTCAACAGGAGGCGTGTTGTTTGTTGAGAGGCTGGATGGGGGGGGTTGTGGAGGGGGCGTGGGCGGAAAAGGAGGCAGTCTAGAAGCTATTAGTGGATCAGCTGCGGGTGGAAGGTGACCTTTGCAGAGATGGACGTGACTGTATTACAGCCTCTGTGGCCACCTTGATCGTTAGTGAACAGGGACGCTTTGAAACAAGCTTCGGAACTTGCAGATGTTGGGTAATAAGATATCGTACTTCTGGAGGGCGTGTCGGGGCGACAAAATGACGTGGAGATGCAGGACTTTCTCAGAACACAACAGCACGAGGGCAAGAAAGGAGAAAGCACGAAAGAAGAAGAAAGGAGAAAGAAAAAAGGAAGAAGAAAAAAGGAAGAAAACAAGAAAGCACAGAGTGTGGGAGGGCGAGGAGCGGGCGTGCAGCGAGTCGTACGTACGGCTGACGGGATGCTAGGGGCAGCTCCTGAGCCGCGTTCCAGCCGCCTACGGAGTAGGAATGGGCAGACGAAGCCGGTGGCCGAGGACCGCCGAGGGTGGAGGGAGAGCGTGCTCTGGGCGTCGATGCTGTGCGGCCTTTTGCTCCGAAGCTGGTTTGATTCGGAGATTTGCGTGGGAGAAAAACGATAGTATGGCTGGCCAGGCCAAGCGAAGCGCTACTCGACGGACTGTAGTGGGCACGAACACGCAGAAGCGGCAGAGTCCGTTGGCAGCCGAAAGACGTTCTGAGGAAGGGTTTGTGGTTTTCTGAGGCTCTCGAGAGGGAAATGTGAGAAGGTTGTGAGAAATGGAGAAATGGAGAGAGGCGTGGGGGTTGCAAAGGAGAAGGAGACGGGACGGAGAAAGGAAGGGACGCAACTACGAAACGACAGGGAGGGGGCGCGTTGTGCGCGTCTGGCAAGGAAGGCACAACCGACGCACCTGCTCTGGAGTCTATATGTACGGCGTACTCGTAAAGGAAGGCGCGAATGGGAGCAGCAGCCGTACGGCGTCGCGAAACAAAAAGGGAAGGAGCAGCCCGCGACGTGACGGCGAGGCGAAGAAGTCTGGAGAAGGCGCGAGACCGCGCAGCATCACATCAGCAAGGCAAGCGCGGCTGTCACCTCCGCCACATCCGCCCTCTCGTCTTCATTTCACTCGTTGCCGGGCCTCAAAGAAGCAAAAGAAGCACAACTCAGAGGCATTTCGCTCGGCAGCCCGTTTCACAGCCTTTTTTTCCTCTTTGTGCTCGCACACCCCCCATTTCCGGAGAGCACCAGCAGCAACGCCCACTTCCTTGGGCAAGGTGCCCTCCCCCCCCCCCCCATCCTTCTTCTTCATGTTCTTTTTTCCCGCACCGCAGTGGGTGGGATGACAAAAGGAATCAAGCAAAGGAAACCGCCAACAAAAGACGCAACCAAAAGCGCACCGGGCGGCGGCAGGGCGGTCATTTGTCGACGAAGCGTTGACCGCCTCGGGGTGGGATGCAGTGCGGGGGGGGGGGAACGCCTGCGATGCACATTCCAGGAGGACAGACAGAATCGAGAGGTCATGGGGTGCGCACAGGTGGTCTCACAGCCAGGGTGTGTCTCTGCGTCTCTGTGTCCCATCGTCTGGTTTGGCCGGACCTCGCATTAGCGCTGCGGCATGCACCGGCTTGCTGGGGCACGGCGCATCGTCCCAAGCCCTCGCTCGATGTGTCGTGTGGGGGGCATACAACCAGGCCTGGCCTCCCTCACAGAACGTCTTCGGGCTGCTTCGGTCGAGCTCACCGCTCCAGCCGGCCAAGAGTCTGGCAGGAGGCAGGAAGACGCAAGACGCAGCGGTGGTTGTTTGGCTTTCCCAGGCTTCCTCATGAGATACTCGTACACGCCCGAGTCTTCTGTCGCGCGTGTTCCAGACTGACACATCGCAGGCACACTTGCAGGACGCCCTCTTCGTCAACCTACTGCGTACGATACAGATCTCAGAACTGCGAGTACCCTGTCGTGCATATATGCGACACCCGGCTGGCGTTGCACGAGCCCGAACCCAGGGGCCAACCGCAACGACACGAGGGCGGTTCTCCTGCACCAGCAGGGGCCTGGCCAGGGGGTGAATCGTGCAGATGCATTGCAATTTCAGCAGCCGGGGTTGTCTCGGTCATGTGAAGTGAAAAAGAAGGAAGAAAAAAGAAAAAAGGCTCCTCGACTGGCAAATTACCTGATGCAGAGTGGATACGCTGTCGTGGGATCTCGTCTTCTCTCCGCTGCGGTCCAGACACAGACGCCCAGAAACACGGGGGAGGCTAATACTACAGGGGCGTGTGCGTCGTGCTGTTATTATCTTACCCACCACCCACCCATGCCGCAGAGCAAGGCAGGATACCTGCCCGACACCGACTGCCGCCGCGCCCGACGTCTGGGCTGGCCAGGCCTTGCCTTGGGCTGCAAGAAGCGCATCAGCCTTGCTTCGGAGCTTGCGAGAGAGAGGCAAACTCCCCCAAAAGCTCTCGAAGTTTCCCGGCTTTGGGCCAGGCCAGCGTCTCATGTCGCTAGCGACTTCCCAAGCCGGCACATCCTTCTCCAGATTCTGCCCTGGATGCGTGCGTGGTCCCACTGCAGCTGTTCCAATACGCGAAGCTCGGGAAGCTTCCAGGAGACGCATCGGGACAATACGCCCCATGCCAGCCAACCAGACACGATGTCGTCGTATCTCGGGTTCGCTCTTGCTCTTTGTCGTCGTCTGCCTCGTGCTCCGACTTTCTGCACCGGCGGCACAAGGACGGGGCCGGCCGGGCGTTGTCGACATCCCAGGCGAAAACACGATCGCCTCGCGAGCCCCAGCACCAAGCAAAGCTTTACCTACTCCTTCCCGATGCTTCTCCGAAGACGAGCACGAGGCAGCTCAACAGAGCTAGAAACAACCGCGAGTACACGTGCATCCGCCGGCTCTGTTCCGCCCGGTGTTCCGCCCGGAGCTCTTCCCCGCGAAGACCAAAGCAGAGCCAACGACGCATCCTGTGTTGGAGTCGATCCAGTGGCGGCCGGGAATGGAGTTTGCGTTACGTTTCCGCACATCACCATGTCTTGGTTGGAACAGGCGGTGTGAGAGACATGTGGAGGAACGGGCATTCGCTGCAGCCACGAGCGAGACATTGCCAATGCGCACCAGAACCCAGAACAGAAGACGAGATAATCAGATGACAATTTCCAGGATAATTTTTCTCTGTCTCTCCCTCTCCCCCTCTCCCCCTCTCCCCCCGTCCCCCGTCCCCCGTCTGCCGTTCTGACCTCTTGGGAGAATTTTTCTTTTCGAGGAGTTTGAGGCGAGGGCCCCCGAGGACAAAATAGGGGAAGGGAGCGAACGACGGCAGGGTGGGAGTATCAAAAAGGCCCAACCTTCCCACGCTAGCCCAGCGTCCAGTCACTTTGCTATTTTTACTTTATTGGGACCCTATGCTTATTCTGCTAACAAGAAACTAGAACCAGGGGGACAACAAAGCCGTGGAAACCCGCCACCCAACAAAAGACCCCAGCCTTTCCAGTATCCAGAGGACAAAGCAGATATCTCATCACACCGTCGGCACTTCTGAGAGGCTCGCATGCCGGCGGAACGAGAGGCAATGAATCGAAAAGTTGGCAACAACCAAAGAACATACGACGACCCCCCCCCTCCCCCCCCCCCACCGTCTGTCCGACGCGGTCGAGAGTGTGATCAACTTGATGACAAAAGTTGGCGGTGCCCAGCCAAGGAGGGTGTGCCTGGTCGACATTCGAAGCATCCAGGGAGCAGGAAAAGAAAAATTGTTTCGATCACAGAACACTCGAGACCTCGGGCTAGTGCTACTCTACCCACCCACACATCTTTTCCCACACCGGCCACCGGTGAGGCCTAGCGTGGAATAGTGGCACAGAAGAAGCACTTTCCTGGACTACGAGCTGGATTCGAAGAAGGGGGGGGGGGGCCACGCAGTTTTTTTCCTTCCTTGGAGCGGCTACGGAGTACAGATATGGGGGCCGGCATGCCCTGTCACTGCATGCCTGCATCCACGCCCCCCCTCCCAACGGGGGTGCCAGCCGCCTTGGCGATATCAAAGGTCGGTTTGCGAAAAGCTATCTGGCCTTTGCCGGCCCCTCTGCCCTTCCTCCCTCCTCCATCCTGCCAGGATGATGCGTATGCTTTTGCGGCCATTGGCTGTGTCGAGGGGGGGGGGGGTGGAAAGCTCTCCAGCGACTTTCGCCAACACTTTTGCCCAACCTTGCAAAGAGCTTGGACGGGGGGGAAGGGGAGGGGGGGTGCATCCTACAACGACAGCAGAGTGGGGGGACCAGTCCCGTCCTCATGGGGTCTTTTTCTCAACACCCTTCTGGGCCTGGCCCTTGGGCGTCGTCTTCACGCTCTCCCGTTCTTCTGTCCACTCCGCCCGTGTCCCTATCTGATAAGAAGAACTTTTGTTTCTCTCACCCGGAGAAAGAGGCATTACAACACCACACACACCATTCCATACGCGCCTCCGCATCGTCGCACCTTTGCACACCAGCAGGCGAGGCCTGGCTGCGGCCGTGCAGACGATGGGGAACAGCGCGCGGCTGCTTGTGTCGACGACCACGAAGGCGGGATGCCTGGCTCGTTTGCCAACAAGCTCTGTCGTGGCCTTCCTCGTCTCTCCGGCCGGCGAGTCTGGCCAGGCCATGACGGGAGAGCAGTATGGCGCGCCCTGTCGACCAGCGCCCGGCTTGGGCTTTCTATTATTGGATTCATCTCTAAATCGTTTTACCTTTTCCTTCTTCTTTTCTGACCAGCACGGACTTTGGCGTGGGGTGGCAGCCGGGGGGGGGGGGGGGGGGTTTTTGGGGGGGGGGCCCCCCCGGGGCGCGCCCCCCCCCGCCGGGCGGGGCCCCCCGCCC